>FIZV01008523.1:0-14777 GCA_900050545.1 Trionymus perrisii | reverse complement strand
GTTTCCAAAAAAAAAAAAAAAAATCTAATTGAAACTGTTTTCAAAAAAGTTGAAACAAAAATAAAAAGTTATTCATCATCAAAAAAAATGATTAAAAAATAACAGATATTTAAAAAAAAAAAAAAAAAGGTTTACCTATCTCTTCAATAATAATTTTTATTTATTTCTCAAAGAAATCAACTTTTTCTCCACAAATTAAATAACTTTTATCAACAAAAGTTGATGGATTTTTTTTCAAAAAAATTGAGATCAAAAATTAAGATTTTTTCTATAGCTCTACTTTATTTTTTTCTCTAAAAAAAAGTTGATGAAAAAAAATTTTAAAATTATTTCTTCAATAAAAATTGAACCATTTTTTTTTCCAAAAACATTGAAAATTTTTTGTACCATTAAAAACTGAGGATTTTTTTTTTCAAAATATACTCGAATACAAAAATTATGATTTTTTTTCTCCAGTTTCATGTGATTTTTTTCTACACGAAAAAAACAAACAAACAAACAAAAACAAAGACCTTCTTTTCTGAGAAAATTGAAAGTTTTTCCGAATAAAAAAATTCAATTAAAAATTTTTAGAGGGAAAATTGAGACGAAAAATTACAATTTTTTTTCTCAAACTATAGTGAAAGATTTTTGTCTCAAAAAAATAAAAAAATTACATAAAAAACAAGTTTTTTCGGGTAAGAAATTGAAGTATTTTCTGGAGGAAAAATTGAGCCCAAAAATAAAGATTTTTTTTTCTAAAAAAACGAAGGTTTGTAACATTTGTTAATTTTTTAAATTATTTTCAGAGTTTTCTAGAGTTGATGCTCAGTAAAATAAAGGAAATGAAATTGCATTTTGCGGGTCAGCAAAGATTTTTTTGATTTTAAAATGATTCTTTCGGGATCTCGAGTGATGAACAAAAAGTTTCTGATTCAGTCCTAAATGTTATTGACCCAAGGAGAACGCTTGGTTGTTTTCGCTCATAACTATTTAAATATGCGTTTAAACAAAAAACATGTCATAACTATACTTGAAGTAGATAAAATTTGCAACAAAAAAGTTGAAACCATTTTTTTCGAAAAGTGAACGGGTGGCGCAAAAACAAACGTAAAAATATATAACGTGAAAAAAATCAATACCCTCTCCTGTTTGTGTGCAAATGGTGATTCAACATAGAGCCCAAAGTAATCCTAATCCATCCTCTACCTCAAATTGTCTCATATGTGGACATTTTATGAACACCCTCAGTTTTCTTCCAATGCTAATTATTTCTTCTTTGGGGCACTGAATCAAGCAAAATTGCAAACAAACACCAAATCACGAGAAATTCACTACAAAGTTCCTTGATTCAATTCATTTTACAAATTCTCGCTGATAAAAATTTATGCAGATCACACGTTCACTTTTTCAAAAAAAGAGTACAATCTTTTTTGTTGAAAATTTTGTCTACTTTAATCTTACTTATAATAATTTTTCTGTTTAAACTCATATTTGAAAAGTTATAAGGAGAAAAACAAGGGAATCTATTTTGGTTCACATTTGAGAGACTTCCCAGAAGGGTGAGTTCCGGAGACTTTTTAGTCCCGTTTGTGGTACCTATTACCTAATATTAGTACACCGAAAGGAATCATTTTAGAATCAAATAATTTCTACTGATCGAAAGAGCAGTTTATTTACTCTATTTTAATTGACCAGTTTTACTGAGCGAAGCAAGCTACAACTCAAGCAGACAACACTCTTTCTCGATGCAACTAAAAAAATATTGATAAATCGCTGATAAGCTGGGGTGATATGGTAGGTATGTGTTGTGTTATTTTGGCAAGAAGCTGCATCATTTTTATACATTTCCTAGTTTTTATCTCGGCTGTATTCTGATAAATGTTGTGATCGAGCATCACTCGTGATCAACCCACAATCAAAAACTCTATGGAAGTGAAACAAACAGAATTACAGAGATTCAAAGCTATACGTAGGCGAATGAAATACCAACATAGATGGACGAGCAAAGAGTACTCTTTCTCTTCTTCAAATGAGGTATCACAAATCGTACCTATATTCCGATTCACGATTCACGAAGTGAAATCAAATCAAAATGGCAAGCAGCATTTCATCAACATTTCATCACCTCTTTGTACGGGTGAACGATATAGCTATGCTCATCCGATCGATTACCGAATACTTCATCATTATTATCTACAAGTACGAGTACAAGAACAATAAACTATAAGATAGATAAAAACAAAACCATACCCTGTGCAGAAGCGCATAGAAGACTCGTCAATAGTATCCATAGTGTTAGCATTTTCATAACTCTTGCTCTAACCCATTCTTATCACGAAACTATATCACAACACATCACATAGATCACCAATAAGCGCATCAATTCGGTCACAAAGCAACTGAAAATACGCATAATGAAATGATAGAAAAATCGCGAAACAAATTTCTTACTAAAAACTATCTAAAAACCAATGAATACAACTTAGATGAAAATTGAGTAACGGTATTTACAATATCTACGTCTACGATTCACATTTCACGAACAACACTCGCTTTCTCTGCGGTTCGTAGCGCATCCTGTTTCTGTCCACGTTCAAATCTTACCTGTCTTACCAGCAGTTCGTCAGCCATATTGAACGACTCCTTCCATCGAAGCCTCGCTACCTGTTTTGGTCCAACGTTGCCACATAGATAACTATCACTTTAGCTCGTTCATAAAATAGAACTGGAGAAATGCGAGTAGTTTAAACAATGGTAATGGTAAATTGGTAATCCGACAATGATTCCCTCTTCTTCATCGCCTCTTCGGCATCGAGATCGACGTTCGACGTACTTTGATTCCGAGAAAATGCTCACAGTCCGAGGAGGTGACAGCTTCTCAGCTTCTATATCCGTGTCTACGGACTTGCGACGTCGCGACTTACGTAATCATTCATACCTGAAAAAATTTTTTGCTGGAAACAAGGATGGAGAAGCGGAAGACGAGAGATTATATCGACGCCCGAGTAGAAGATATTCACCTTGAAAATTAATTTTAATCGTACTCGTACGTCACTGCGCATCGCTCGAAAAGCAAATTAAGAAAAACTTACCATGCGAAGTGGAAGTCCACGAACCGACAAGTAAACACTAAACAGTGCACGAAAATATGGTATTTGGCGCGTGAAGAAGTAATTTCAACTTCATATCAAAATCGAGCTCTTCGTAGACTTAATAATAAGCCAGAGTGATTAGGCGAATTTGAGAAATATGTAAATCTACGCAGAGTACTACGTCATGCAATTTTTTTCCACACTGTGAATCAAAGTCATCTCGTTAGTACATGTTGCAAAGTGGAAACATGATTTTCTCGTTTAAATCACCGAAAATAAAATCCGATGGTGTTTTTTTTTTTAGCCTTATGTACCTACTTATGTTGGCTTGCTTGTACATACGAATATAAAATGATAATAAACTTGGCAGTACTTGGCAATGTATATTGAAGTCATTAAATTATCACATTATTTGAAATTTTTTGGATCTTGACAAGTTAGGTACCTCTACACTGACTCAACTACGTACCTACGAATCAAGTAAAGCTTATCAGAAAATTAATAAATATGTGATAGGGGGGGGGGGCACTTCTTATTTGAAGGCTTTGAACTTTCGGATTTTTTGTTCTCTTCCCACCCATGACCCAAAGTTGTTTTTTTTATGAGAAAATGATTTCCACTTTTTAATCCATCTCCTACCTGAATTTTAAATGGCTCCTTTGTCATTTTCATCTGATTTCTTTCAAAAACCATCTCATCTTATTTTAGATACTTTCAACTTGAAAAAAATGTAGTATTTCACCAAAAATTACATCTTTTGCCCACGTATAAGAGCATGTAAAGAATTTCGTAGGTACAGAACGCATGTCACATAATGTTCATCTTCATACATTCATGAATAATTCAACTGCTTCATTCTTCTAAATAACCTCCTCGTAAAAGACTAACACGTATTAGGTTTTATCATAATTTTATTATTTTCGATAAATCGATGGCAATTTGTTTACGCGTATAGGTAAATACAAATACCTCAGTTGGTATATTTCATTCGAAAAAGTGGTTTTGTACAATCCATTAGTGTGTTACCCACTTACCCGGTCTATTTACCTATAGATACGTTTGGTGCCATGTGACTGAAGTCTGAATTACGAATGAAAGTATTCTCTATGCTAATTGCTTTAATTAAAATCCCGTTAAAATGTCAGTTGTGATTCTTTTCTATTTCCAGATAAGTACATTAGATCAATTGTGGCTTGGAAATGGTATATGTGACAACATAATGTTGAGATGATAATCTACTTTTCTGATTTGAGGATAAATATCGTTGTTACAAACAACGATATCCAAGTACAATCTTATTTGCTGTAATGTCGTTCTTCGAAATGATACCAAGAATCACCAAGTAGTTCATTAATTCTTTGGTGAATACGTAGTGATTTTAATATTTGTGGAATGTATTGTAAATCTTGGAAAATTTGAACTTTGGAAAATTTGAACTTTTAAATAATTTAAGTTAGAAATTGAGAGAAAAAAATAATTAAATTAAAAAAAAAAAAAAATTGAAGTGAAAAAAATTTTTGTTTTTCAGTTTGTACATTTTTGAGGATTTTTAGTAGGTATTCTATTTTGATGTTTTTTATGATTTATTTTAGGGGAAGGGATGATTTTTTTAAATAACACTAAAAAATTATAATTTATGCATTATTGAAAATTTTATAATTTTTGAAAAATTACAATATTTTTAAAAATTTGACAATTTTGGGAAATTTTGCAATTTTTAAAAATTTGTCAGTTTTTGAGATAGAAATTAGACGATTTTTAAAAAATCTGCAATTTTTGAAAAACTAATAATTTTTTTGAACTAAAGAATTTGAAAAAATTCAACCCATTTTAGGAAATTTGATAATTTTTGAAAATTTTGCAATTCCGGAAAATTACTGGATGATTAAAAATCATTTTTTTTTTTGAAAATTCTACAATTTTTAAAAAATTTGCAATTTTAAGAAATTCAATAATTTATGAAAATGTCTCAGTATTTGAGGAGCTGACCATTTTTTTAAATTCGGCAATTTTGAAAAATCGAGATTTTTTCAAATTTTTGTGTTTAGAAAATTCTACGATTTAGGAAATTTGTTGATTTTTAAAAACTTTGCAATTTAGAAAATGCAATAATTTTTGAAAATGTGAAAATATTAGTAAGTATTCTAAATTTTAAAGAAATTTTAACAGTCAAATTTTTTAAAAACTGTACAGTTTTTCAAAAAATTGAATTTTTTATTTGTTCCATAAAACAGCCTTCTTCCCTTTGAAAAAGTGACATACTTATATCAACTTTCTGACTTTCCCATATTTTTCCTCTCAGGTTCCCTACTGAATTGAGGATTTTTTGATTCCTAACAAAATTGAACGATTTTTTAACAGCAACAAAATTGAGAAGTTTTTTATACCGAAAAAAATGCGGATTTTTTTCTATTCCAAAGGAATGAAGTATTTTTGCATTCTAAGAAAATTGGCGAATTTATTTCTACACAAAAAATGAGACTATTTTATTCTTAAAAAATTGAGGATTTTTTTTTACAAATTAATGAATTTTTTAAAAGATTGAAACATTTCTTGGTTCTAAAAAAGGTGAGGATTTTTTTCGTCACAAAAAATTAATGTAATAAATTTGTTTATTCTAAAAAAATTGAGAAATTTTTGCATTTTAAGAAAATGGAGGATTTTTTTTGTTTCGAAGAAATTGAGGAATTCTTTTATTCCAAAAAAAATAAAAATATTTCAAAAGGCGAGGAAATATCTTACATCGAATAAATTTAGGAATTTTTCCATTCTAGAAAAATTAAGAAATTTTTTCGTTCCAAAAATTTGTAAAAAATTCCATTACTTTAATTAGATTGGAAAGAAATTAAATATTTCGACGTTTGAAAAATTTATCATTTTTTTCCATTTCATTCAAAACAAAAATTCAATATGTTAAAAAAATTGGAATTGAAGCAAAAATTGTTTTTTTTTTCAATTTTTGAAAAAAATAACGTTTTTTTAATTTTGAACGAATTTTTCATCTCGCAATAAATGAAAACTTTTAAGAAGAATATTACCTAAGTGCGAGACTCTAACCATTAAATTACGCCACGAACTTTTATGGCCCTTATATTTTGCGAACCCATTTTCACGCCGGCCAAGTGAGTACATTACTTATTGGAGCGTAAGCGTTGAACAATATTAGCTTTTAAATGATTCTCGAATAAGAGAAAATCCAATCAATGAAGGGGCTCGTTAATTCGTAATTCATCTAGTCTCGTCGACCGCATAACCACAAATAGATGCGCGAATTATATAAGGGCAGCCGTACTCCAGTTGGTCGATGTAGTCATCGTCGAATTTATATATGTATCTAATATGGTATTGTCGGTCGCTTACTCTCGTAGCTCTGTACGTACTCTCGTATGTATATCTTAATAAATCCACTTTACGGGTACGCGAATGGGCCCGAAAAACAGGTTCTTCCAGTAAATCACCTATCTAATTATGAATAAATATCGTCTCGTTTAAACAACAGCACAATCTCCACGTGGTGGTTTTTTGTAAAACCATCGAGAGCCGCAAATCTTCATTGGGGCGCGAAAACCTCAAAAGTCGGTGGCTATTTGCAAACTAAGGCCTGGCATCGGTATCCGTTCGACTGTGTAATTTCCAACAACCTACCGATCGTCGAGGTTTCAACAACCGGATTTCGATTCGGTGTTTTTTCGTATTATTGTGATTTACGCCGACTTGTGAAAATAACCACGCTGTGTCATGGTCATCGACTCATCGTTAATAACCGAGGAGCTTTTTCTAATTCGGAGAAAGATTGCATGGTGTGGGATACTCATTTGCCAGCGTGTATTCTCCAACAAGTGTGTAATTTCGCATCGCATCGTGTCTTTCTGCTCATGTATCACAACAGAATGCAACTACGTGTGCATTTCTTTTTGTTCAAATTGGCCGCGCCATGTAAAGCGAAGCGCGCGGTATACTTAGTAGGCTCCTAGGCTGCCGTAATGCGATGATCACTAAACCACGACGAGACGACTGTACGACCATGTATACTGGTTTCCATTTATGACAATACTCATCAAAGAATGTACAGTTTCGTGTTTACGTACCTCTACCTATATATGATTGCGTATTGTATTGTATGGTATTATATTATCTACATCGAGCACATCTGCCGATAATTTGTCGTTAGCTGAAGGCAAATATTTATTAAAAATAATACCATCGTCGTATAAAGTAATTACTTGACGTATAATGTGCTATATCAGAGGTACAGTGTGTTCAACAAGTTGTTACGGATGTAAACTGGTCTAATATTTTATCCAGAAGGTCGAAACATATAGCGATTTGTATGCAGTTGAGATTTATTATCGTCAAGATTTCACTGACAATTCTGACCAAATTTTGTCAAAAAATGAGAAAGATGAAAAAAATTGGAGCAATTTGAAAATTTTGACTGAAAAAAAGGGAATTTTGATAGAAAATTTTTTAGGGAATTTTGGCTTATAAAATTGGCTAAACGGCTGCAAAAAATGTATAAAAAATTTGAAAATTCGGACTTTTGAATTAATAACCTCCACAAAAATGTCAACGAGAACGTATCAGAATTTTCAGAATTTTCTCAGAAAAAATTACTAAAGACGTTCGAAGTAAGGCCCTAGTTTGAAAATTTTTGGAAAAAATCTTTGAAGGATTTTGACTCGGAAATTGACCAGATTTCTTCAAAAAATGAGAAAGTTGACATGAAAATATTGACAAAAAATTAGAAAATTTTTATTAGAAAAAGTTTGAGAGAATTTTTGCTCATAAAATTGACTGAACTGCTGCAAAAAAAAAAAACTGCAAAAAATTTGAAAATTTAGAAAATTAGATTTAAAAACATCATCGACATGTCAACAAAAATGCCATAATTTTCAGAATTTCGTCAAAAAAAAAAATTCTAAAAACATTCGAAGTTGAAAAATTTTTTAAGTAAAATTTGAATTTTGACTCAGAAACTAACAAAATTTTGTCAAAAAATTTGAAAAATGAAAAAAATTGAAGCAATTTGAAAAATTGACATAAAAATATTGACAAAAAAAATGAAAGTTTTTAATTGAAAAATTTTGAGATACAACAGACCTGATTCAACAAAAAATCTGCATAAAAATTTGACAATTTGGACCATTGAATTAGAAAAAAAAAGTCAACAAAAAATGGTCAAAATTGAAAAATTGAAAAATTTTTGACACAAAACTTTCAAGAATTTGACTCAGAAATTGACAAAATTTCGTCAAAAAATTTGAAAGATGAAAAAAATTGGAGCAATTTGAAAACTTGACAGGAAAATTCGACAAAAAAATGAAAGTTTTTAATTGAAAAATTATGAGATAATTT
The DNA here is from genome assembly GCA_900050545.1 of Trionymus perrisii. Lineage (NCBI taxonomy): Eukaryota > Metazoa > Arthropoda > Insecta > Hemiptera > Pseudococcidae > Trionymus > Trionymus perrisii. Next base: position 6,348 of record FIZV01008523.1, on the reverse strand, counting down.
TTATTCATAAAATTATGACCAACCTGATACAAACAAAAAATCTGCATAAAAATTTGGCAATTTGGACAATTAAATTTAAAAAAAAAAATGAAATAGAAATTTGAAAATTTTTGACGAATTTTTTTGAAGAACTATCACTCAAAAGTTGATCAAATTTCATAAAAAAAAAAATTGAAAAATGAAAAAAATAAAAAAAAATAATGAGGCAATTTGAAAACTTGACGTGGGATTTCTTAAATTTTGACAAAAGAAAAACTTGAATTAATTCGAGAGAATTTTAGCTTATAAAATTTACAAAACTGCAAACAAAAGAAAAAATTCGGCATAGAAGTCTGAAAATTTGAACAATTGAATTTTTCGAACTTTTAACATTTTATTGGGAAATTTATCAGAATTTTATCAGAAAGAATTTTTGATTACACTTGAAGGAGTAGAATTTTGGAAGAATTTTAACTCGAAAATTGACCGCATTTCGACAAAAAAATTAAATAAACAAGAATTTAACAACGATTTTGGCTGAAGTTTTTAAAAGAATATGATTTTTTGAAAGAGACAATTAACAATTTTTTTCTAAAAAGTCGATTTTTTTTTAAAAGAAATGTAAGAAATTTTGGTTCAAAAAATTGGCCAAATTTTGACCCGAATTTTTAAAAATAGAATGAAATTGAAGCAATTCTGAAGCAAGACATAAAAAATTTGTAAACTCCTTTCGAAGAAGATATTGAAAATTTCGACGAGAAACTTCTAAAAATTTTTACTGCAATTTTTGGAAATGTTTATTTCGATGTAAATTCCTGCATTTTATCAATAACCATTTGAAAATGTTGACAAGACAATAGAATAAAAAAATGTAAAAAATTTTGTGAAAATTTTGCCTTCTAAAATTGACCAAATTTTAAATCTAAAAAATTGAGAAAAATTGGCATAAAAATTGAAAATTTGGGCCATAAATCTTGAAAAATTTAGAAAGTCGTGTTGACAAGAAATTTGTAAGAATTTTATCGTAAAGAAACTTTTGAGAAAATTTTGCAAAGAAAACTTGCAAATTTTTGACATGAAAATAATAAGAATAAATTGGTTCAAACAGACTGAATTTTTCCAAAAAAAAAGTAGAATAAATCACATAAAAATTTGAAAAATGAAAAAAAAAATGTTGAAAATTTGAGTCATAAAATTGGGAATAGAATTCATAGAAGCCTGAAAATTCGACAGAATTTAATTAGGATTTTGTTGAATTGAACACCTTTTCACTGGGAAAATTTACAAATTTTGACAAAAAAAAAAATGAGAAAAGAATTTGTAACAAAAAATAATAGTTGATTTTGGTTGAAAAAATTGACAGAATTCTGACGAGAAAATTTTAAAAAATCAACAAAAAATTTAAAAATATATACCTACGTAGTAGGTACGTACGAAAAAATATTGACAAATTTTTTTTTAAAGCTATTTGAAATGAAAGCTTTGAACCTTTTGGCAAAGTAAATTTACAGATCTCCAAAAAAAGGTCATAATTCAATTTTAAGAATTGTGACTCGAAGAACTATACCTAGAATGTCATCAAAAAAATAGGAAAAAAAAACATGAGAATTTGAAGAATTAAAAAATAATTGAAACAATAATTTGTATGCTTGAAATAAATATTTGAAAAATATTTGGAGCAAAAAAATAAAAATTTGTAAAGAAATTTTGAAAACTTCAATTATAGATACTCGATAGAATTTAACAGAAAAAAATCGAAGCTTAAAATTCATGACAAATCAAGGAAATGAATTAAGAATATTTAAGTATCAAGAACATAAAAATGAAAAAAATTGAAAATTTTGGAGAATTTTGTCAGAAGAAAATTTGGAGAAGGAATTTTTTTAAAATTGGTGAGAAAATTGAAAGAATTTAGTCAAATATTTTTTTTTCAAGAATTTGGGAATTGAATTCACTTTGAAATGAAGATGCAAGGAATTCAAATTATCGATTAAATTTTGTAAAAAAATCTCCTTCATAACGATAATAAAACCTATTTTTTTTTTACTCTCTCGAATTACTCAAAAAAAAATATAAAATAAAAATTTAGAAAAAAAAAGTACTTGTACTTATCGTACAAAAAACGCCCCAAACATTGAAGTGAACTGGGGAATATACCCGCAGTCCTAGATTTTTTCTCATACGTACCCTTTAAACATCGGTTATGTCAATCGATCTCTAATAATACCTAATACATCATGACGTACGAATTGAAAAAACGTAAAGGACACAATCGATTCAGAACAACAACCCATCTAGACGTAATTTGCTGAGCACAAAAATAATGAATAGAAATCGTTTTGAACTCGTCCAACGACAACTGTCGACCGCCCAAACCTTTATTGAAGCGGTCACGAGGCTTTGATTCGATTCAAGAAGAATCAAGGCAGCAGTCGTGTATTACTAACATTTCATATATGTATTAATTAAACTCGTACAATTCTCGTTGAGTGTATTACTCAATAAACACGAATAATCAGTATTAAATAAGAACAGAACGTGTTCAAGAATAGGTAATACGATAGCTTCTAGCCTCTAGCCTCTAGGACCACATAATTCGATGGTCGACGTAGTGTGGGCACTCTTGTAGAGTACACTACAGACCTTAACAATACATCCGATTAGAAGAATCGCCCTTCTCTGCTGCTTTTTCTATACAGCGCCCGGTACCCCTTCTATATTCCAGCAAAAGGGAAGCCTAAACAAAATGAAAATATTCGTTAGAGGTTGACAGGTCTCCGGGTGGTTTTTTTCTCTACGCGATATGAGTCGTTGACTAGTTAATGTGCTCGCGTCAAGTGACAAATGATCGGGGTTAGTATGACGGAGGTCGTCATTATCTAATGTATCGACGCACATCGGCATCGGCATGGCACCGAGCGAGAGAACAAGGACCTCATTAATGAACGCTATTTAGCCGTTTAGCCCATTAAATATTAGTTAATATAAATGGCGATCAAATCGTGTCCGTAATACACGTGTAATCGTCGATCGCGTTACTCGGGCTAGAGCTCGTGTTAATAGCCCATTTAATGGGATTTTTTCCATCGGGATGAATCGCGAATTGATTTTTTCACCGTTTAGGTGTTAATTTCCGTTCGACGACATGACGAGGCAATCGAATTTCAACTTGAAGGTGTTGGCGAATTAAACGATTAAATTTGTAACGTCGGTTACCAGGCCATGCGCACTCAATCGAGACATATTACCGGCAGAGAATTCGTATACGTACGGATAAATTCGAATTAATGCGGAAGAATTACATTCGAGTGCACGTGAAATAAGGCAAGGTAGAGCGTAATATGTCGTATGGACAGGATGTCTCGAAAATCATGCCGTGGAAAAAAAACTACGCGAGATGAAAATAGCTCAATTTATTTCACACTGTGTCGAATGTGGGTGATTAGTTCTTTCGAAGGGCTCCGCGAAAGGCAGCTTCGAAAATAATACAAATATATTATGTCGATTCCTAACTCGACTATATTACCATTTAATTTTCCAATTTTTAAGAATTTTTTGTCTAATTTTATTTATTTAAGTATTTATTTTTTGAGCAAATTCTTTCAGATTTATTGTTGAAAATTTTCATTTTGCCAGCTTTATGAATTTTCATTATTAAATTGCATCGAATTTCCACTGCAATTTTTTTAATTTTTTTAAAATGTTTTTGGATAAAAATTTTATGTTTTTTTTCGTGGCACAATTTTTAAATTTTCTCTGTTCAGGTGTTTCTAATTTTCATTTCGATTTCAACATTTTTTCAGTCGAAATTTTTCCATAATTTCTCCAGACTTTCTTACAATAAATTTTTTATTTATTTTGGTCAAAATTTAGAAATTTTCTCTATCAAAAGGTCTCTCGATTATTTCAACAGTAAAAAAATTTCAATATTATTCTTTCAAATTTTTTTTCGGATTTTATGCCAAATTTTCAATTTTTTTGTAATTTCTCAATTTTTAAAATGAGAATTTCAATATTTGGAGTAGGCAGGTAAGAATTTTTCTTACATTTCATTATTGACAAATCTTCAGATTTTTTTGGTCAAAATTTGTTCATTTCAAATAAAATTTTATTTGAATTAAAAAAAAAATTATCATCATTTTGAAAATTTCTTAACCAGGCTATCAAATTTGTGTGTTATGTTTTCATAATAGGTTTTATTTATTTTTTATTCTATAAAATTTTTGTGTCAAATTTTTCCGATTATTTAAGCAAAAATTATTTCAAATTCCTGATCAATTTTTTTTTCAAGTCGAAATTTTGTAAATTTTTCTACCAAAACTTCTTAGATTTCACTTTCACTAAAATTGAATTTTTAATTTTTTTAAAAATGCTGACAATTCTTACTGGACTTTTTCTTTTACATTTCTTATCCAAATTTTCACACCTTTTCTATGTATTTTTCAAATTTTTGTATCAAGTTGGAAAATTGCTTTCATTTTTTTTAAATTATTTTTCAAATTTTTATGTCGATTTTTTCTGTCTTCTTTGTCCGAATTCTGTCAATTGTTTGGCTCAAATTCTCTAAAAAAATTTATTTGCAATTTCAAATTTTTTCTGAACTTTTATACGTTTTTTTTTTCGACAAAAAGTTATAAAGTTCCATTTCGAATTTTTCAAAAAAATCAGTCTTTTTCAATTTTCAAATTTTTTGTCAGAATTGGGTCAATATTTGCAGCCTAAATTCTTTCAAATTTTTAATTTTGATCAAAATTTTAAAAAAATCCGGTCAAAATGTCTTGGATTTCCATTTAATCAAAGTTTAATTTTAAACTTGAAAAAAACTGTAAAAATTCATACAAGTTTCTTGTAAATATTATTTCCTTAAAACTGACATTTTTTCCAATTTAGAATGATTTTTAGATCAGTGACGTGTTCTTACTTTTGGGAGCCTTCGGGCACTTTCAAAACTTAGGGGTCCAGATTTTTTTTCCGGTGGGATAATGTTTTTTTGTTTTTTGAAAAATGATTGTAATTTTGGAAGAGAAGAGCTTATTCCTCATCTCCTTCCATTAACCAGTTGTATGAACAATTTTCCAATTTTTTAGAACACCTAAGAAAATTTCTAATTTTGAAATACATTTTTAAATAAAATAATCTCGATTTTTTTGGTTCAATTTTTTCAAAAAGAAATTTCAGTCCTTCGATGACAAAAAAAAATCTAGATTTTTGATGGGAAAAAAAATCTCTTATTTCTTTTGAAGAAAAAAGATTCAAATTTTCTTGAAATAAGAATATTTAATTGGGGGGGGGGGTAAGTGACTATAGTAGTACAAAAATTTCCTAATTTGTTTAAAGTTGAAATTTTTTTTTTTTTGAGAATTCTTTCAATTATTTCTGAGAAAAAAATCTTTCAATTTTAAAGAGAAAAAATGCAGTTTTTTAAGAAATGATACAGTTTTTTGAAAAAGTAAGATTTCAATTTTTTAAAAGAAAAAGTTAAAGTGTGTTAGGAGTGAAAAATGTCTTATTTCTTTGAAACAAAAATATTTCTGAAAACCTTGGGGGGAGGGATTTCATTTTTTTTTAGCAGAAAAAATATACTTCAGTTTTTTATAAGTTGGCGTAAGAAAGTTTTCAATTTTTTAGAGTAAAAAAAAAATCAATTTCTTCTGAAGAAAAAAATCTTTTAATTTTTTGGGACTAGAAAAATTTCTAAAATTCTTTGAAATAATATTTTTTGATTTTTTTTTTTAAGTAAAGTTTTTTTTTAACTTTTTTGGAGTAAAATTTTTAAAAATTTTTATGCATAAAACCACTTAGTTTTTTAGAAATAAATAAATGAAAAAAAATCAATTTTTCGGAACAAAAAAATCTTTTACATTTTATGCAGGTTTTTTTGTTTTTTTTAGGAAGAAATTTCCCATTTTTAAAAAGTAAAAAAAAAAAAAAAAAAACATTTGACATGATACATTTATGCTACATTTTTCGAGAATTGGAAACAATTGAAAATGAAAAGAATCGGGTGGAGAGGAAGCTCGAATAATTCATGCTTGAACCCATTTCATTGACATTCATGAAATATATTTCAAAAATTATCTATATTTTTGCTAAATCATTTGCTAAATAAATCACTCAACAGAGAGATTCGATTATCTTTTTATCATAAACACACCGGAAACGATTAAATATTCACACAGATGTTAATTTTATTCACCAAACAGTCGCACCCATCTGATATGTCCACAGAAAATCCTCGCACACCCACAATATAAAATATAATTTTTATACCGTGATATGCATAAGCACTACCAAAAAAAAAAAAAAAAAAAATTCTTTCTCAAAAAAACAAAACAAAGACAGTGTCTACGGTCCACCCAAATATTTTTA
>FIZV01008476.1:0-10818 GCA_900050545.1 Trionymus perrisii | reverse complement strand
TTTTAAAAGTCATAATGACTTAGCGTCTCGCGGATTAGCGTCTCGCGGGATTTTGGAATTACCCCGAGCGGGAAAAACATATTCATGTTAAAAATTTAGGAAAAAAAAAGGAAGAAGAGAAAAATCGGAAGAAAATGTTTTTGAAAAAATTGCTAAGTAGGTACCATATAATTTTTTGAAAATTCATTTGGAAAAGAAAAATTGAAATCGAAGTTAATTTTGAAGAATTACATATTATGTATTAATAACTTCGTAAGAAGTTTGTGTTTCTGGAAAAAATGGTCATTTTGTACAGTTTAAACATTTTTAAGGAGGGAGAATTAATTTTTGAAAAATATTTTTAAGAATAATTCACACTGCAAAGTTAAATATTAAATATTTCCCATTTTTAAAAATTTTTTTCCCCCCGAGAAAAAGTGATTTTTTTTTAATTTTTAAAAATCAAAAATTTTGTAAAGTTTTAAAAAATATGTACCTATGTGCTCCTTTGATCAACTTTTCGCATGTGATTAATTTTATTTTGATTATAATTTATAACAGAAATCTCTAGAAAAATTTTAAAAAATGAACTTTTGAACAATTTAAAAAGTAGAATTTGAGAAAAAAAAATAGATAAGAATAAAAAAAAGAAAAGAAATTAAAGTGAAAAAGTTTTTGTTTTTCGATTGTACTTTTTTTCAGGTGGTTTAATTAGGTCTCTACTTTATATTTCTTTTGATATCATTTTGAAGATACGTGGGCAGAGGTAATGAATGATTTTTTTAATATTTCTAAAAAAATTACAGTTTATTTACCTATATTACTAAAAATTTGATAATTTTTAAAAATTTACAATTTAAAAAAATTACCTATTGGATCATTAAAAATCAACGTTTTTTAAAAATTCGGGAATTTTTAAAAATTTGTCAGTTTTTGAGATAGAAATTTGAAAATTTTTGAAAAATCTGCAGTTTTTAAAAAATCAATAATTTTTTCGAATTAGAGAATTTTAGAAAATTCAACGACTTTAGGAAAGTCAATTTTTTAAAATTTTGCAATTTCGTAAAATTATTGGATCATTAAAAATTAACAATTTTTAAAGATTCGACAATTTTGAAAAATTTTGCAATTTTTTAAAACTTAATAATTTTTAAAAAATTCGACAGTTTTTGAGGAACTAAGAATTTTTAGAAACTTGAAATTTTTGAAAATTCCGCAATTCTTAATCAATAATTTTCTCGAATTTTCGAATTTTAAAAAATTCAACGATTTTATAGGAAATTAGATAATTTTTGAAAAGTTTGCAATTTAGGCAATTCAATAATTTGAAAATGTGAAAAAAGTTACTCTTAATTGTAAAGAACACCCGAATTTTTTGAGAACGGCACAGTTTAAAAAAAAAATTGAATTTTCTATTTATTCCATAAAACAAGCCTCTCCCTCCCTGAAAAAGTGACATGTATCAACTTTCCGACTTTCCCATATTTTTCCTCTCAGATTCGCCGTTGCTTCAAATAAAATAACATAAAACTTCTAAAAAATTTATATATACTTACACCAAAATCTATCAAGGTGAGATCCGAGTAAAAAGTGGGCAATCTGAGATCCGCCTTATAATTTATAAATTTTGAAATACCTACTCGTATATATGAGTGGGAACTGGGAATTGCTCTTTTGCAACGTCTGATGCATTGCTGCCATAGAGGGTAGCAAATTCTCAAGTTCATGTAATTGATAAATTATGAACTAGGCGAAATCTAAGAAAATGATCGCTACCCTTCAGTCTCGCAGAGAAGCTTTAGAATCTAAACTACGCGAGAAAACGACCGAATTAAAGAAGTTATGCATACAAGAAGCCGAACTAACCGGTGTTTTACCTCCAGAAACACCAATGGAGCCTGGCGAAAGTCCGCCAGTATTTCGACGTAGAATTGGCACCTCGTTCGCGTATCCGGAAAACTTGATAAATAAGCTGAAATCCAAAGAAGAAGAATCGTTGGCTAAATTAGAACTTGAATGTAAAATACAGACCAATATAGCCGAAGCAGCACTCGGCTTAGCAAACGATGGTAACGCCAGTAAGTCAATACGAAGAAAACATAGGTTAATGTATCAGCAAAGTCAGCGTCGTTTGGTCGAACTCGAGGCCAGATTAAATGTTCTTCGGCAAAGCGTTAAAAGCACGAGTCAGCTTAAGCAAAGGAAAAAACCTCGACCTCCTTTGACCGAGTTGGACTGCGTTGATGGGCCAGAAGCCACCGAAGAGTTTGATTCCCATTTTAAACATTCCTATAACGAAGATCCCGCTAGCTTGTCAACGATTAACCGAGAAATACTTCGTAACGGTCAATTCTACAATAGTTTCGGTAAATCTCACAATTACCCGGGCTATTCTCATCATCAAAATCAACATGTAAACAAAAATCACTGGAATCGTAATATGCAATATCGCCGAAGTGTCGAAAGAGCTCGTCATAATTCCGGATGTTACGACGCCGAAAATACTAATTGGTTAGAAGATAGCAATATGTGGCGTAATACAGCCCCCGTTGGATACTTCTCCAATCAATGTTATACTACTTTACCAAATGAAAGTCCAACGAGGATAAAATCTCGATATGGAAGTTTAGATCGAAGATACAAGAATTCTGATTTAACCGAAGAATACAACAGGTACCCGAGCTCATCTCACGTTACTCCGTCACCTCCTGCTTGTACTCCAGTTCAACATACCGATCCAAATTTTAGACCTCCTAGTTTTATTCCATCACCCGACTCATCTTTAGCTAACGTTGTCCTACTGCCAAATCAGACTTATCCGGAAAATAGCCTAATGCGGACGCAATCTTTAGGCAACGTTGAACATTCGCGTAAAAGCTTAGATACTCACTCGTTGCAAGAAAAATTACAAGAAAACTTCCAATCTAACACATTAGGAAGGAAAATTCGAGAAAAAGAATGGCGAGAGACATCCTTAGATTCCGAATGCAGCGAAAGACGTAGTCGTACGCCGCCGCTTCATCCAAGAGCATCCAAAATACCCGAGTCACCTGTACCCCAAAGACCGTATTCTCGTAGAAGCACCCGAACTCCCCCGCCCCCTCCACTACCTCCTCCACCACATTGCTCTGCTCCATCTACTCCACCACCTCCACCTATACAAAGAAAATCCCCTGTAAAATCTCCTACGTTGATCGAATCAGCAGTACCATTCGAATCGCCAAAGAATCATACAGTCGTCGAAGTTGGTAAATGGCAACCGTATCGCGAGGTCACTAAACCATTCGAGATGAGTGACTTTTACAAATATAGTACCAAGTTTAGAAAAAATCCACCTTCCGAGCAAAAGCCACCCGCTGAACATCACACATTACCTCAAAATCGGAATATAGCTTATAGGCAACCGATCTCCGATAATACTCATGGAGTTCATAGAAGTCACGAAGATATAAATAAGAATACTTTTAATGAAAATCAATTCTTCGATACTAAACCACTTAACAATGTTACGTACAGGAAACACCGTCCATTGACCATGATGGTTAGTGATAACAATGGTAATTGTGCTACCATTAAATCGTGGCACAATGAAGATTCTTGAACATTGAGCACTAGCAAAATATTTTGACTGAGGATTACCAATAATCTAATTTTTAACGAAACACAAGGGAGCAAGGGACCAGTACTGTGTTCTTTAATTTGTAACGATTTGCCTTATAATTGTGAAACTTTTTTCTGTATTTTTCATCGTTGATTTGAAAAAAAAAAACTTTCGCTGTGGTCGAGATTTTTGTACTTTTTTTTACGTGTATTTGAACAATAATTTTATTGTCTTTTTTTAATTTTTTAAATTTGTTATTTTAAGAAATTCAATTATCATTGATCAATGCCTTTAATATACACCGTTATGTTGTATAGATTTTATAATGCATTTTTTTTTTTTGTAAATAAAACACCTGTTTTTTTAAAATTTTCATTCCAAGATTTAATTACGTAAAGAAAATGTTCGCGTGGCATTCTTTCCAGTTTCTTCTGCGGTACTCGACGATGTCTGACAACCACCTTCTATAATTGCAAAATAATGGCAAAGGTGTATGAAAATAAGAAAAATCAGAGTCAATGTTGTGATAACCTTGAACGGAGTCATCTAAGTCATTGAAATCAAACTTATGCAGTGAATAGGATGTACCAGTAGATGTATCATATTTCTTAATGTTGTCATTCCGGCAGGTGTTCGAGATCTCATCGTCGTTAGGCAAACTCTCTAATTCTGATTCTTGAACGATATTGCGTTGATAAATTAAAGCATTTCTTTCCAAAGTATTGCAATAGCATTCGTTGAACTTCACTTTAGGTACTCGAAGTTTAGGCCGATTTTCAGTTATTTCCGGAGAACGACGCGATCCAATTTGAAGTTTCTTACGTTCATGAGGAAGTTGCCTCTTCATTGGAAAAGAATCAAAACAATTCCTATGACGATTTAGGTTTTTTTGGGCTGACATTCCTGCAAGGAAAAAAATTGCTTTCTGTTAGGAAAATAGGAATTTGAAAAAAAAAAGTTCACCGTGTCGCAGTCGGTAGGACTCGAACCTACGCTCCCAGAGGGAATCTGATTTCTAGTCAGACGCCTTAACCACTCGGCCACGACTGCTACGCCATATTTGGGGTGAAATTTAACCATATTAACCTAGTAAATTGCAATTCAATGTTTGAATTAAAATTCTTATTTGTTTTACCTCTTATTTTTCACAATAAGCTCCGAAGTTATTAATCGTTGATAATTTCCGATCCCAATGTTCCTTCACTCTCAACTTAGGTAAAAAAAAAAATCAATGACGAAAATACAATCATTACATTAGTATTCTGTCATTGACTTGAAAAAGGTCATAAAAGCTTCAATTATTTATGAAAGGATTTTATGATTTATTTTATTTATATTGATTTTTAAGTTTTGTCTAGTTTTGTCGGTTTTGTCTTTTGGAAACTATGGAAACGAAACGAAATGATTACAGGGATCGGAATATCTGAAAGAGTGCAGAGGGAGAACAAGTTTTTGCAGTGCCATTATTTTTCCCGTACAAACAACAATTTTTGATTATGTTGATTACTCAACCTGAAGTGATATTTGACACGGTTGACGTCAATTGACATGAGATTTTTTAAAATTTTCTTTAATGCTTTTTTTTTTTCAAAATTTCGATGTAGTAGATAGCCTTTTATTTAATTAAGTCAAAAAGTTAATAAAGTATAATAAATTGACATGTTTAAAACAATCTGTACTCCTTATACAGTTATACGGTAAAATTTTGATAATAATGTGGTGTCATCGAACCGAAAAATTCAATAAGTAGGTCAACAAAAAATACCTGTCTAATTTTTACTCTACCATTTTGTTTCTGTGCGCTACACAATGCAGAATTTATTCTGTGATGGTTATTGTCAAACTCCAAAATTGTATAGTCGGTTTTTATAAAAGTTGAAAAATCACGTAATTTTAAATAATTCTGCTATAAAATTGAGTTATTATTCGTATTATTCTAGTGACGATCAAGTTTACCGCACCGTTGATGGTATACGGAAGATCCATAATAGTAATAATGTTTATTATTTAACGTAGTCCACCATTGTAAACTTGATACAACCCGGACTCGCTGTGCCGTCTAAAAGTAATATCACGCTAAGTATAAGTTCAATTTCATCTTTTACGCGTTTTTTCGAACCGATTTCTTGAAAAGAAGGTTTTATAAAGCATCGAAAATGCCTTTCAATCAAAATAATGACACAGCTTTGACAAACTTAATTGTCAATTACCTACCACAGAATTTAACGGATAAGGAATTATTCAGTATATTTGTAACAATCGGACCTGTTGAAAGTTGCCGCGTAATGAGAGACAACAAGGTAATTGAGATAATTTAATAATAATAATCGTATCTCCGATACCTTTATAAATTGACAATTAGACATTCTAACCGGCATGCTTTTTTTCAGACTGGATACAGTTATGGTTTTGGATTTGTTAATTTTTCACGCCAAGAAGACGCTACTAAAGCAATCAATCAGTTAAATGGTCTCGAAGTACAAAACAAACGTTTAAAAGTTTCCTACGCTAGACCTTCAGGAGAAGATATTAAAGATACCAACTTGTATATTACTAATTTACCTAGGTAAATTTGACTTAATCGATTCCCATCGTGTTAGTTCGAGTTTTTACCAAAACCTTGTGTTACAGAACAATAACCGAAGATCAGTTGGAAGATTTGTTTGGGAAATTCGGTAGAATAGTACAGAAAAATATTTTAAAAGATAAAATCACCGGATTACCGCGCGGTGTAGCATTTGTTAGGTATGCAATCCGCCTTACACTGCCGGCATAGTTGCATGTTGCATAAACTTCCTGTGAAATAAATTTTTATACCTATGTCTTGATTTTGTTACAGGTACGATAGAAAATCAGAAGCTGCCCAAGCTGTCACAGAAATGCACGGATTCGTGCCTGAAGGATGTTTAGAGCCTCTAACAGTTAAAATAGCTGAAGAACATGGTAAACAAAAAGCCGCCTATTATGCCGGTTGGCACGCTGGTTATACGCAAAGTCGTGGTAAGTTATTCCGAAATAATTTCATTCATTTTAATCGATACTATTACAGCTATTATCGTGCTTATACATCGTAACTAAGATTTCGTTTAGTATTAAGATTGTACATTTTGTGCCTATAACTCATCCCTTTCCCCCTACCCACCTCACTATCATCACTCTTTTATGCATGTCTTTCTACTTTATTTTAAGCATTATGAACGTGAAATCTAACCAGAATTGAACTTTAATCTTTCTATTGAACTGAAACCTATAAATTATTTTATCTCCTTTAAAAATGAGCGATATACTTATAATTGTATTATTGTTGATTGTGTTTTAGACAAGAACTACGCGTTGTGCGATGTATAGGTTATATTTTTATTTTCATTTTTTTTGCATTTATTTTTTTTTTTTGTATTTTTTTTTCCTATCATTTCTCTGTGTACTACTCTCGCTGCTGTCTCTCCGGCACATGGCTAACGTTACAGCGATCTCTCAATCGTATAAGCGATGGGTGCAACTACAGTAATTTTCATCGAATGGTTACCACTGGCAATTATATTACGGTGTAAATTTTCGGCACTTATTTGCCGAAGTAAAGACTGTTAAATTTAGCATTTGTTTTCCTCTCTCTACGAAGTAGAGAATTTTCGTTTTTTATTCATAATTTGTTTTCCAAAAGCGTTATGTTACGACGGAGTTTAATTTTAATTTTTTTTACTCATTGTCAAAATATGTGCATTGGTAAGATGAATTTTTGTAATTGTGATTTTATTATGTTTTTTACGTTCCTTAATTATCGGTTAGTTTCTCGAAAGGAATTGCAAGCGATTAAAGAGGGGAATGTGAATCTCGAATAGTTTTGTTTAGTTGATCAATCGGTCATCGGTCGAATCAGAAAAATCGAAATCATCGTTTAAAACAAAAATGAGAATCGAAATTGCGCCGAATAGTCTAGAAATTTAATTTTTATGACATCGTGCTTTTTATTATTATTTTAATTCGAAAAATGACTTGATTGGTCGAAGTTTTTTTTACTCAAGAAATATGTAATATTTTTTTTTTTCTCGTGATATTGTATATAAAGTATATTTTTTGGTTTACAACATGTATTTGAAAGGTGTGCTTTGATAAATTAATCTCGAGTCGTACTACCTGGCCTTTTAATGCAGCAAAATATGACACAGTTCCGTTAATTTTCTATTTAAATGACGAAATAAAAGAATTTGACGCATATACTTAATGACTTTAAAAAGATATTGAAAATGATAACCGTTTTAAAGAAGAGAATTTTATTTTCATTTTTTTCATTTTCCAATGAATTCTTTGAGCGAGATTAAAATAGATTTTTTTTGTAATTTTTCCTCATGCTTTGCGAATTTACCTACTTATGACATTGCATTTATTTTTTTGAACTCGTTAATGTAGATCATGTATTTTTTTTCAAGCAGGTAATTCAGATCGAAGTTGGTACTTTGTAATATCTTTTTATTTATTTATTTTTTTTTGTGTTAAATTTTTTTTCTTTTTTTTTTTTCATTTCATTTTTTCTTTTTCGTTTTCGTGTTAAAAAAAATTGTTGGTACGACGTGAAACGGAAAGATGTGTGGTGTTTTACTGTGTTACAGGGCCGGGAAGCGGTCAAAAAAAATCGGGAGTGGTACCTACGGTGGTGGTATCAACCGGAGCTCGCACAGCGGTACCGACGGTCCGGGCCGGCGTACCGGCCAGAATTCCTACATATTCTACGACCGGCGTGTATCCGCAAGTCAGAGCGAACCCGAATGGTTTCGGTGGCGCGGTCCGTCAAGATAAATCTCATTATCGATATAATCCGGTTGGACCCGTGAGTGCAGGGTATAACGTGGGAGGAGGGTATTACTAATCGCGACGATTTATTTTCATTCAGAGGGCCAAATTTTTCGCGTATTATTTCCATATTGCTTTTTATTTCTTCCTGTTTTTAAGTTTATTTTTGGAGTTTCGATTCATGTTGTAAACCAAAAAAAAAATGATAATGAATAGTGACCGGTAGAAGGAATACCGCCATGTTTTTTATTTCTTTTTATGTATTTGTTATAGCTGAAGATTTTTTTTACGCTTGATTATTCATCATGAATGATTTTATTGTTTTTTTTTTTTTCGTTTTTTTTCCTCTTTTTTTTTGTCATTGACGATTGATTTTTTTCCTTTTATTTCTTTTTTTTTTCGAAGAGAATAAACATTTTGTAATTGAGTTTATTGGTATTTGTTTGACTCGTATCTTAGTTTGGAGTGAATTTTTCTGACAGATTGGTCGATTGAGATTTTATTTTAGAATTATGAGGAGTATGCAGAATTTTTTGGGAGTTGATTGAATTATGGAAGTGATGGAGTGATCCTCTCCTTTAAAACTGTTGCTCTTCCTATTCCCTCTTCCTTGTTGTATCTTTATTTTTATTTTTATTTCAAAAAACGATCTAAATTACGAGTATTAATTTTTATTACAGCTTTTGCAATATTTATTCATATTTTTGTTTAGCTAAACGAATTGTTTTTTGATAATTTAATTTTTAGGTGGGTGAATTTCGAAAATTTTGTTGAAACTTTTTAATCATTATTTTTCAGGGATTTTCTCAGGTTCCATATTTAGAAAAAGAAATGCAAAATATTTTAATCCATGTTTTTTTTTTTAATCATTTTTTTCAGTTTTCTGAGTTTCTTTTAGGGAATGTTTATTTCAATTTTTTTACTTATTAGTTAGGTATAATTAATTATACTCGTTGTTTTTTCATTTAGTTTTGTTATTTTTTAAATTTTAGTTACTAAATACGTTGAACACTTTTTAAAAGTGTTTATGTGTTTTTTTCAGTAAAATAATCACTGTTATTTTTTGGTATAAATTACATCTGAAATTCTAACAGGGCATAGGTGTATACATATAATGGCGAATTTGCCTTCAAAACTGCGGTATCTCGATGATATTTGGTCGGATAGTAGTTTGGTATTATTAACAAAAAACACACTGATCAAAATTTCAGCCCCCTCCCTCCACTCTTAGCTTTTAATAAAATCATTTTTTTTAAGATGGTGATTTTTTTTTCGTCAAACATTAGTTAATCGATTTGCAAATTTTTATAGCACGTTGTGAGCCTAAATAGGGCTATTTTTTGAAGAAATTTACATACACCTCCCTTCATATTTTCCTCATTAAAACTGGTTTTCAAACTAGATTTTTTTCTTACAATAAAAATACAATTCAATAAGATTAATTTTTGCTGGTTGACCTCAAAAATAATTTTTTTCAAGATTTTTTTTCTTATTGTTGTTTTTATTTTTACTTGAAGTGTTTGAGGATTTTTTTTTATAAAACTTATAAAAAGAATGAAAATATAAAAATATTTTTGATTTTTTTTTTTTTAATTTTCAAAAAAATGAAAATTTTTAAAAAAATTGAAAAAAAATGATACAATTCTTATGAAAAAATATGTTTGAAGATTCTCATTAAAAAAATGTTTAAATTTTTTATTAAAGTTTCCCATTTAAGATTTTTTTAAACAAGTATTTTTTGAAAGTTTTTTCTCCTAAACTTTATTCCGTTTAAAAAATAAGTACACCGAGCAAATCATCATATATATTAAAATAATCTCATTTAAAATATATTCGAGAGAATTTCTAAAAAGAATTTCATCTTTGATGATATTTTTAATTTTTTTCTCATTTTCAAAAAAATAAAAAATGCAATTTGTTGAAAAAAGATTATAGCAATTTTTCTGAAAAAATAATTATTAATGATTCGCATTGGAAAAAAAAATTTTGAAATTTTATTCTTGGAATTTTTTTAGAGGATTTTTAAGGATGACTTTCTTCGGAGATTTTTTCCAAAAAAAATCACATTTTTCCATCGTATTTATTTTTATTTTTGTGCTTTTGTGCGAATTTTATTTAAAATGTTTGAGATTTTTTTTTTCAATTTTTAAGAAGTCAAGAGTTGGAAATTGAAAAGTAATTAGATTTTCTGAAAAAAATCATTGGAATTCATGTACCCAATTTTTTGAGAATTTTTTTTAAACATTTTTAGGAAACTAATTCTAATACTGAAATTTTTAAAAAGAGAATTCCAAAAAATTCTAATTTTGATTTCAGTTCTTTTTCTAATGAGAATTATTTTTTCAGAGTTCCAAGGTTTCTTGGAAGATTGTAATTTTTAAGAAAATCAGAAATAGAGAAAAATTGGATTTTGTAAAAAATTAATTCTGATTTTTTTTTTAATATTTAAA
>FIZV01008461.1:0-11629 GCA_900050545.1 Trionymus perrisii | reverse complement strand
GTCACAAACCTCACACTCGTCAAGAATCTACTTTTCCTCCCTCTTTGAAGTAATACTATTCTTACAGAAAATTCTCTTGAAAAAAAAAGAGCAATAAAAAACACATATTTTCAATTCACGTTGAAAATTTAAGAAACTATTTTTTCTTCCATTTCTAACACTTTTTTTTAGGGGAAAAAAAATGTCTAAAAAAATTTAAAATCCTTACATACAATTTTGAAAAAAGAATCACAAAAAATTTATTAAAAGATATAAACTTTGATTTTTTTAAGCTCAATGTTGTGCTGCTGAGGACAGATGCGCAGAAATTTTTTTTAGCATAGAAAATTCTTTTGAAAAAAATGAACAAAAAACAGCCATTTTCAAGTTACTTGAAAAATTCAAAAATTACATATTAAAAAAAAAATTAATACTTTTTTAGAAAAAAATACCCAAAAAATTTTGAGAAAAAATTTAAAAATCTTTAAAATTTTGA
Source organism: Trionymus perrisii (assembly GCA_900050545.1). Taxonomy (NCBI): domain Eukaryota; kingdom Metazoa; phylum Arthropoda; class Insecta; order Hemiptera; family Pseudococcidae; genus Trionymus; species Trionymus perrisii. The sequence goes on along the minus strand of FIZV01008461.1, from coordinate 11,154 downwards.
AAAAAAATCACAAAAAGTTCATCAAAAAATAAAAACATAAAAAAAATTCTCTTAAAAAATTGAGCAATAAAAGGCACATATTTTCAATTCACGCTGAATATTCAAGAAATTATTTTTTCTTCAATTTTTAACACCTTTTTTTAGAAAAAAAAATTCCTAAAAAAATTTAAAATCCTTGCATACAATTTTGAAAAAAAAAAACAATCACAAAAAATTTATTAAAAAACATAAACTTTGATTTTTTTTAAGCTCCATGTTCTGCAGCGGAGGCCAAATGCGCAGAAATTTTTTTTTTTGTGAAAAAAATTATCGATAAAAACACATATTTATTTTCAATTTACTTGAAAATTTCAAAAATTATTTTTAAAACATTTTCTAGAAAAAAATGTCTAAAAAAATTTAAATTCTTACAAACAATTTTGAAAAAAAAATCATTCCGGTATTCTTCTGAATACCGGATAGGTACATGCCAACTAATGTTTGGTTATTTAAACCAAAGTGTGGAAAACACACGACTTCGTGTGCAGTAACGGTAGAGCCATAGGTATGGAGACCTCTCATCAATTTAAAATCAAGCCAGATAAGCTGGAATATCTGCAAGATATTTGATCAGATGAGGCCGCGAAGATGTTCACAAAGTAAAGAATTTGGTCACATCAACACAAAAAAATATAAACTTGAAAAATATTTCAAGTACGGAAAGTTCACTTGAAAAGAAATGAACGATTAAAAAAACACATTTTTTTTAACGCCTTTACTGCTACAATGGCCAGAGGCGTAAAAACACATATTTAATACGTTAAAAATTCAAAAATTGTTTTTAAATAAATTTTTAATACTTGTTTTTAATAGAAAATGCTACTTAAAAAATTTTTAAATTCTTGCAAATAATTTTGAAAAAAAATCAAAAAAATTTCATTAAAAAATATAAACTTTAAAAATATTGGAAAATTCTCTTGGTAAAGGAGACTCTCAAAAAGAAATTCAAACAGTGTTGTAAAAAAAAATTGAAAGTTCATTCAAAAAAATTTAGGAAATATTTTTCTCTTCGAAAAAATTAACAGAAAGCAAGAAAATCACAATCATTAAAAAAAATTAAATTTAATAAAAAGCTGATATGCTTTTTTTTTTCGCAAATAAATGCTCGAAAATTCTTTCAAAAAATACCTGAGAAATTTTTGATCCAAGTAAAGAAATGTTTAAAAATGAAATATTCCCAAAATATTGATTTAAAAAATTGGGAAATATTCAAATTATGAAAAAATTTTCAAAAAAATAGCAAGTTGAAAAAATGACAAAAATCGATCGAAAAACAGTTTTCGATACCAAAAAATTCTCATGTTTAAAATGAAAACAGAGAAAAATAATCGTCATATGGTTATTTTCATTTTTTTAGCAATACTTACTATATAAATAGGTAATCTACGTACATGTAACTGATTTTTAGTCAGAGATAATTAAAATTGTATTTTAAAAAACGTAATTATTAAAATTACATTTTTTCAATAAGGTAATTTTTTTTTCAATTTCACGGGCTCAATTTACAACGAGAACCGCGAAAAATAATGATTGTCACGTTTATTTTTATTTTTTTATAGTGATTATCTGTGATTTTCATCACAGATAATCTGTACAATTATTTTAAAATTTAAAATGAATCAAGAAAAATGTAATATTATACATTTTCTTAATAAGGTAAGTTGTTTTTTTTCAATTTCTTAGGCTTATTTTAAAATTAAAACCTCGAAAAATAATCATCGTCATGTTTACTTCCATTTTTCAGTAATATTCATTACTTTAGGTTCAACTCCCTTAACTGAATCTTTAATAGATTCAAAACAACAGCGAAATTATATGGAAATAAATAAAAAAATAAATAAAAAACAAAAACAGTGAAGAAAATTTCCTAAGGGTAACTCGTATGTAGTATGTACCTCTACCTACTAAAAAAAAAAAAAATACTGAGATTCTACGAGAGAATAAGTGCAAACAAATAGATCCAGTCTTTGGTAAGTAAACAAAAATACTGAAGAAATGATGGTACAACGAAAATTTACCACCTTATCGCAAATAAGGTACAAAAATTTTAAAAAAAAACCAACGTAATTGTGTCTTCAAAGTACGTAAAAATTAGTAATACATAAGTTAATAAGTAAGTAATTTTATGTAATCGTGGAGAAATTAAAATCAAACAGTTCTTAAGCAAAGGGGCGGAAAGTCCTGCTTCGAATCAATTTCAAATTTTTTGTTGTAATCTCCAGGGATATAAATTTCTCGCCGTTTGATCGTAGTCCTTTTCGTAGCTGTTTTCGGTGGCGACGGTATCGAACGAGAAGTAGTCGTCGCAGGTGCATTTCTAAATTGCACCACTTCATCGGATGACGTGGCTGTGGCAGGCGGAGATTTCGAAGACATTGACGACGATTCAGAAAATTTAGGCGAAACAGATTCATCGGTAGTGGGAGTAGTCTTTTTTCGCGATCGCTGAGACGTTGCTCGGTATTTTTTTGGAGTATCATTATCCGACGCTGAAGTAGAAGCTGATAAATAGTTACTAGAAAAAGAAGATCTCGCGGAATGGTAGTCTTCCTCGGAACTCTGCTCCATTACCCACTTCAGAATCCTTTCTCTTTTAATTGGGTCCATCTCTGGCTCTGGAGTTTTGTCTTCGTCAGCTTCGGTTCCGGCTTCATTGTTGGTAGAGGGCTTATTCGCCAGAGCATTTAATAAGGCATTTTGGCGCTTTTTCTCGGTAAATACAACAGCTGATTCGCCGGCCATTTCTGTAGAAGTAATTATTCTTTTCTTATTAATTTTTAAATTTATTCAATTTAATAAGCTCTTCGTGCAGCGTGCGAATTAATAATTTATAAATGATATCGTGCAGAAGATCTAGCGAGAGTATGTACATACAAGAAAACTAAAAAAATGAAACAAAACAACCACATCACATCACACCACTTCATAAACACATTCTAAACCGTATCATGAGATGAGTGAAAAATGATATCAGGCTATAGAAGAACCAATGATCGGTCAATACACAACCCTCTCTTAGAATCTTGGGTAATTGTAATGCAAAATTCTCAACATTATAATAACTTTCGATAACTTGAATCTCAAATAAAACGTAACAAAAGGTACACAATACACATATTTATACTTTATCTCATCTCTTGTTGCAGTCAACGTTCAATCGGTTCAACTTAATCCAAGCCCACTTATCTATTCCCTGATCACGTTGTCTCGTTGTATTCGTTTCATATATCTACGTACATTTTCATATTGGTTTTTGTTTGCCCGATTAAAAAACAAAATAACTCATTGAACTAAACGTTTCAAAGATAGCAATTAAAAGTAACACATGTAGAGGAACATATGTGCATTGAAAAGAAAAAAACGAAAATAGGGCAATCTAGAGGCACCACTTTACCCTCAACAATCATCAGGTAGATATTAATAGCCCATTCAATGGATATAAATGTGCATAAATATAAGAGCAAGCACTTAATACTAAAATGATCATAATATTCGCATCGTTTACCTTTTCGTAAATCGGATTTTTTCAAGATCTTACCAGCACCGATTTTAGCACCGGATGCTTTCTTGCTCTTGGACGCTGATTTAATAGATTTTCTTCCATCGGGAGGATTTTGTTCTTTGTATTTATTTTCCAGGGGTTCATTTAAAAGTGTATTCCCGATTACCTAAACAGCATCGTAAAACAAATGATATCACTGAACGAAAATATCGCCATCGTTAAATCATGCTCGTGAATGATTCACCGCCAATACATGTACATAAGTATCACAATACACAGCGTAATTCTGACATTACGAATAGAACACCATACCTCTACGACATCTTGTGTAATATCAGCGTTCATCTGCTGGTAATATTGTGGGTCTCGTTCATCTTCGTCATCCTACTCGTCTTCCCAAACGATCTCGGTTTGATTTCGACGAGAATTCCCATTATTTTTCATCTCGTTGAAGTCGCTTTCTGCAATTTTCAACAGCTCGCCGAAGTCATACGATTTGTCGCCGAAATCAACGTTGATATCTTCGTAGAAGTCCATCGTAATTTTGAGTTCTTCTTCGGAAAATTCCAGCCATAGACGCCATAGAGAAAATATTGGGCTCGGCTCAAAATTGGTCACCTCCCGTTTTTTTTGGGGGGCCATTCGATCGTTTTATTTTTGATCTGTGATCGCGAATGGTTTTTAATAATTTCGATATGTGGTAATTTTTGACCGTTTTATTCTAAAACACTTACCTAATGTAGTTGCAGAACCAGTGTGAGAACTAGTGGAAGAATATTGGATAAGAACAATTTCGAATATGTATCTCTCTTTCCCTGTCTAACGTCAGATGCAGCCACTGATTTGGTTAGTATTCCACATAAGTGTATTAGTATTAAGATTGGTGGTAATCTAATACGTATAGTCACTTTTCTAGATTAAGATCGATTTTGACACTGTCCAAGCTTCCGCCAATGATTACTTCGAAAATAATTACGGCAGAGTATTCGAGAAGTTGAAAGATATTCTAATTAATACTAAATTTAAAAATTATACTGCTCTTGCTCAAGCAAAAGCGCTCAAAGTGTTCAAGGAAGGTAATAACCCAAAAGTGTACCCACATACTATACGTTACTCTAATTTTACTTTTCTCTCATCAATAGTAAACACAGATCCTGGAGTTATTTCTTATCGTACCTGTCTCAGCGATGAATATTCCACTGAACGAATTTTACTGGCAACGTTACCAGATGATTTGAGATCTCTGTACCATGTAACTCCTCTGGGAAATGATTTTTTTTTTAGTTGGAAGATGAGAGCGAAAGTGCAAATTATTTTTTGTTCATATATGGTATACCTTAAAACTTGAATTTGCAAAACAAAATGAAAACGAAATAGCAATAAAGGCGGTAAACTTCAATATTAAGTGCTCCTTGGCCATCATCGAAATTCTGTACGATTAAAATAATTAAATCAAAAAGAGAAAACGAATTATAACAAATACACAACCACATCGCGGTTTCATAAAAAAAAGGTGATGAATTCGCTGGCGATATTTCGTATTCAGCAAACGTACCCCAAGGTACACAGGATGAATAGAGATTGCAACGTAAGGACCCGCGAGGCTAGGCGGTTTACCATGGCGATGTGGCAAAAACACCGCACCTGTGCCCTTGCCACAGGCCACCTTTTATTTACAACTTCCAACAACTATAGATAGGAAAGAAAGTACCCGGTACTCGGCATTAGAACGCCAGTGAGAGACTGAGCAGACGAGCTGGTAAACTATAGTCAATCAATATGAATTTATACTGGCGGTGGCTGCGGCAGCAGGGCAGAGGGCACACCTCAAGAATAAACTCGGTTGCTGATGCCGATATTTCCAAAGTACACGAGTACCACTGTTCTTCTCTAAACAACGTCGACGATGAGATGGAGCGAGAGAAGAGCGAAAGAAATGGCAAAAAAAAAAAGAATAAGAAAACCCCCTGCGAGAAAAACTTCTACGTGCGAGTTCTTATTTGGCACAAGTTTTTCTGCTGCACCATCGCATCGTTTCCACAACGAACCATAATTTCCATTCGAATACAGCTGACGTAATCACAATTTCAAGTAGTGCTGGCGAAACGAGACCTGAAGTTCAGAGAGCAGGGTGAGAATAACGGTAAAGCTCAGCTCATATAGTGAGCACTATTATTTAGTTAGGCAATACGATTGGAAAATCCGAAAGGCGACTCAAAAAATTGATCTGTCTATTTATCAAAATCGAAAATATTAAAAGTAAAATAATTAGCCTCGATTTAGGAATGTAGAAATACTGAAAAATTGATCTATATGCGTTGAGTTGATTTTATATGGAATTAGGATTACTTTCGTTGGTTATGATTTCAAATTTCATTTCTCATAAAAATAAAAATAATTCTTTGAAATTTACCAATACACTTCAGCATTATCAAATTAGTTGGCCAACAGATTTCTACCGAAGAAGCAGGGCACGTGATATGAAAAAGCCAAATATTGGTGGAATTAGTCTTTCTCTTCCAGCCATTTCGGGGGAAATGGATTCAAGTTTTGGACATCTTTCAAAAAATTCTGCAAACTGGTTCGAATCGGTTATTTCTAATTCTTCGATATCTCGACGAGATGAACCAACATTCTTATTTTTGGTCCCTCCTTTAATCCATAAGCGTATTTCGTGGCAAAGATGATCGGTCAACTCTCATTCGTGGCGCAGTGGACTCGTCCGGACATCACGTTTACGGTGAATTACTTATCTCGGTTCGCTTCTAAACCTACAAAGTCGTTAGTGATAGCTCTAAAACGAGTAATGCGATATTTGAAAGGTTCATTGGATTGTTTATTGAAGTTTTGTGGCAGTGGCAATGAAATACTCGAAGTTTATGTGGATTTTAGTTTGTTGATTACTCTTAGTATATAATCTTCGAAATTGTCGAGATTAAAATGAAATTCTAATCCTTCACTTGAAAAGGCCGAATTTTTTGTGGATACCATGTAAAAGATGAAGCAATTCACATTTTTCAGGATATGATTTTTATAATAATATAATTATCTGTTCAGACATGTGCCGGACGGAGTACACCACTTTGGATGCTGTAATTACTGTACGTAACGTTGCAACATCTGACCAGTGTGTTATTTTCAATAATTATTATGGTTTAAAATTCGTTTCGCGAGTTAATTACCTATTCTTCATTCTCACGCCTCGTTCACCCTTCGCCTATATCAGGATATGCGAGGTGCGGATAAGAAATAGTACAGCTACGCGACGCAGCGTCCGCATCGACGGCGCAAGCGGTCGGTTATTACCATTTAGATTGCCAACTTTTTTCCCTTACTTTATCGTTTTCCGCCCACCTTCAAAAATGAGAGCAGTCATTGTTATTTGAGAGTGGAGGCGGTAGCAGAAAAAGGATTTAATTCCGGCCCATTTAAGCTTCCACTCTGATTAGAAAAGGATGACGCTAAAATGAGTTTAATTTCCACTTCTGCGGATAAATGGAAAATCCTTCGTCGTCGTACTACACACAGTCCCATTTACATTATAGATATAGATGTATACTTTTTTGTGAAAGTTTCCCTATAATACATTTTTCGTCGTCGAATATTCGCGCTTGCTTTTTTATTCAACAGAAATGACACCATAATTCGAATCATAACGGTATTGAATGATCTTTTGAGCGATAATTTCAAAATTAAATCAACAAAATACACACTTTGAAATCAAACTTTTTCAGCATTCCAGCTTCGGTATGATAACGTAATCAATTTGGAATGTTGTACGCTAACTATTATCAATTAAATAAGCTTCGATGGATAGCATCTCAACATATAATCAATTTTCGTGTTGAAGGTCCTCCGGCTTAGGGAAATAATGAGGAATAGTGAAACAACGAGCATCAGCCGAGAAATGCTACGCTACACGTCATCGAAATGGTAAAAATCTATCTGCACCGCCGAGTAACGATCAAAATAGTGGTCGAAATTTTAATACAAATTATAACAACGGTAATAATGGTAATCATCGTAGTAATAGTTCTAACTATAATAATAACAACAAAAATAATTTGAAGCAAGGATAAACGATAAACACATTGTTTTTTCCCTACACAAAGAATTCGCACGTATTATTAAACTTTTAAAAAATTAGTACCTAACATATCGTCGGTGGCGCGTTGGATACCTTGTATGTGCCATTTTTTACCAAAACCAGTACTTTGCATCATTGGATTCGTCTTCGAAAGGCGCTTCCAATGAAATTCCTCCTACGTGCGTAACTATAATTTTATCCTGTAGAGCGCGCTAAAACACACCTCGTGGCTCTTAGTGCACCTGCACATACATAGATGGCAACTTCGCGAGCAACTTTATATCATCATGGCAACTCAACACCAACAACTCTGTTGGAATTTTTTAGGAAGGTGTGTATTCACTTTGTTCCTTCCGAAATATTAGTAATACGTAAATATTATGAATTTGTGAATTTGTGTTTCATTGAATTTTTAAATAAAAATAATATTAAAAAATAATGAGTGTTGTTGAGAATGTTGAAGAGGGGAATGATGCCATTAAGGAAAGTCTAATTAATTTAGCAAGGGAGTATGAATGTCTTTGGAATATGAGATCAGCCGGGTACTCCACTAGGAGAACAAAAAAGAAAGATGAATTATGGCAAAAAATTGCCACTGAATTTGGGCTTCCTTACGAGCATTCGCGTTGCCGAGATGTTTCAAGTTGCCATGAATGTACTGTAGTATCAACAAAAATCTCAACGAAAACTCTAAACCCAGCATCCCACACCTAAAAACCAAAAAGGATATCCATATCGTTTATGATCCTTCGCATATGATAGAACTTTGCAGGAATACGCTGGGAGAAACGTATTACTTGGTAGATGCGAATGAACAAAGAATTCGCTGGAGCGATATTTGTTCTCTTCTAAATTTGGAGGGGCAGAAGGGGCTTAAATTGGCGTCAAAAATCACGAAAAAACATCTCAATTACATAGACGATGTAATGAATGTAAGTCTAGCTGCGCAAACTTTGAGCGACTCGGTTTTTTGCTCGATAAAATTAAAAAAGAAGATGCCTTAAAATCCGAATTTGACACCCGTTCCTTGGAGCAAAAAATTAAGAATATCTCGAACGTGGAAGACCACGGAAAAATTCGCTGCCAAACTTGCCCAATATGATACCTTAAGAGGGTGCTCTAGGATTGAAAGGTTGCCTATGCGACCACTGAAGGCGTATCGTAGGTGAAATGCGTACATTTTTTAAATCGCTGTTTTTATGTTTTTAAAAGCTCCAAACTTATGAAATATGAAGAAGTATGATAGCTTGTAGTTGAATAAAAGAAATAAAACCTTCGAAAATATTAAAATCGCTGTGTCGTAAGAATTTTAGCGAAATAAGTACGGTGATGAAATTTGTAATTTTGCGACGGTTAATCACGAAAAATATTTTTTATCGATGGGTCAAAAAGAATTTAACGAATCAAATCTCCCATACCGGGTAATCTATCGTGATTTACATAAAATAATCGATCTTCTATGTACTAGAGGGGCAAAAGAAATAATTTTATTCGAAAAAATAAAGGTACGGATGAAGCAGCGATTGAGGCTCTGCGTAGAGATATTTTGAACGCTCCTTGCCATGTTTTTGGTCAACACAGTAAATGTGATCGATACTTTTGCAAAGACAAGTCAGATGAAATGAATGTCATAGAACAAATGCGAGACGAAGGTCTTTTTCAAGACATAATGCGTCACACTGAAATCTTGGCAATGCATGCAAACAGTTTGATATTGAACTACAACAAAAATCCGGTAGAAAATTATAATTCAGTTCTTTGTACTCTGCTTCATGGGAAAGTAATAAATTATACTGGTAGACAAAGTTACGATGCGAGGTGTCACGCCGCTGTTATGAAATATGATTCACAACTACCTTTCTACGAAACTCATAAAACCATATTCAAAGAATCTCCTACATTACTGGCTAAAACAGTGGAAATGAGAATGCAAAAGAAAAACAGAAGTAGAAAAGGAAAACCGCGCAAACCAAAAGCTTGTCGTCAGATAATCAGTGAAAATGAAAAACATTACGGTTCAAATGCCCAACATCCAGATTTCTCTCCAGATGCTTATGCGGAGAAGGAACGAGCACACTTTGAAAAACTAGGTATTGGGGTTGATACCATAGAATCTCAAACTGTTAGGCAGGCAACCAGTAATAAGTGGTTTGAAGAGAGAAGAAATCGATTGACAGCGTCGAACTTTCATAAGGTATGCTCGTGTGGACCAAAAACAAATACTGCTAACAAAGTTCGTGACATTTTGTACACCAATGTAAATAATAAATACACGAGATATGGCAACGAAAATGAACTCATTGCCAAAAAAGAGTTGGAGCATTTCCTTACACTGAAATGGAAGAAGGGAGTGAAAATAAGAGAATGTGGCCTATTTATACACCCTGAGCATAATTACCTCGCAGCCTCTCCCGATGGTGTGATTGATAGTAAGACTATAGTGGAAATAAAATGTCCATATACAGGAAGAGAATTAACTCCAGACGAAGCGAATGCTTTGAAAAGTATGCGATTCTGGAAAACTAGTCAAAACGATGAAATAAATTTGAAGCACAAATATTATTACCAGGTTCAAGGCCAGCTTCAAGTAACTGGTGCAAATTTGTGCATTCTTGCCTTATGGACTCCAAAAGGCATCAAAGTTGCAGAAATATGTAAAAATGATGAATTTTGGAATAAAGAGATGATAGGGAAGTTAAATTCGTTCTGTCATAATTGTTTACTTCCTGAAATTTTGGATCCTCGTAAAGAGAGAAGTATGCCTCTTAGGTCTTTGACTATTGAAGGTAACATTCCACAGCCTCCAAGTCAAACTGAAAAAAAAGGAAGACCAAAGAAACCCAACTGCGGGAATAAAGCAGAAAACGGTCTAAATACTCCCAACTGCGGGAATAAAGCAGAAAATGATCTAAGTGCACCCAACTGCGGGAATAAAGCAGTAGAACCTGTACCCAAAAAGAAAGCTAGAGTTGATAAAGTAGAACTTTTAAATGAAAGAAATGTAAATTCGCTTTACTCAGAATACATGGAAGGTATTTTACCAATTGAAAATATTCAAATGTTACCCAACTGCGGGAATAAAGCAGATGAAAGTTGGTCACAGTTGTCCCCCATTACAGAGGATGTTTATCCACAGGAAGATGATGAAAATGTAGAAATTGTGGAAGTTTTATATGACAGTGACTAATACTTTAAAAAAATGGAATGCTTTGAAATGGTATTTTTTTCACAAGAAGGTAAATTTTTTCATTATTTATTTTATCATTCTGTCATTTTTGTCATTTTTTCTGTTTGTTTTAAGTATAATGATTTCTCAAAACAGTTGATAAATGACACTCGAACTACCTTACTCCCAGCGAAAAAATAAAGTTTGAAGAAAAATTATATAAAAATTATCCTTGTTAAAACCGAGAAGATTTTTTTCTCTGAACCAATTCATAGATTTGTTTTTTCAAAAATTTAAGAAATAAGTATTTTCACTTAAAAAAAAAATAAATAAAAAAAAATAAAAAATTTTCAAACAAAC
>FIZV01008440.1:0-20732 GCA_900050545.1 Trionymus perrisii | reverse complement strand
CTATTTTGGGAAATTTGATAAATTTTGAAAATTTTGCAATTTAGGCAATTCAATACTTTTTGAAAATTTGTCAGTATTCGGCAAACTGGAAATTTTTAAAAATTTTACAATTTTTGAAAAATCAATCATTTTTGTGAATAAGCAAATTTTAGAAAATTCAACAATTTTGAGAAATTTTACAATTTTTTTAAAATTCCGCAATTTTAAAAAAACAGTAATTTTTGAAAATCTGTCAGTATTTGGGAAACAGAAAATTTTTAGAAATGTGATGATTTTTAAAATTTCGCAATTTTCGAAAAATCAATAGTTTTTGTGAATTAGAAAATTATAGAAAATTCAGCTATTTTGGGAAATTTGATAAGTTTTGAAAATTTTGCAATTTAGGCAATTCAATAAAATTTGTCAGTATTTGGGAGGCAATAATTTTTGAAACTGATAATTTTTAGAAATGTGGTGATTTTCAAAATTGTGCAATTTTTGAAAAATCAATACTTTTTGTGAATAAGCAAATTTTAGAAAATTTAACTATTTTGGGAAATTTGATAAGTTCTGACAATTTTGCAATTTAGGCAATTCAATAATTTTTGAAAATTTGTCAGTATTTGGCAAACTGGCAATTTTTAGAAATTTTACAATTTTTGGAAAGACGATGAGTTTTGAAAATTTCTTAATTTTTGAAAAAGCAGTAATTTTTGAAAATCTGTCAGTATTTGGGAAACATGCAATTTTTAGAAAGTTTACCATTTTAAAGAAGGCAATGATTTTTGAAATTTTTGAAAAATCAATCATTTTTTCAATAAGCAAATTTTAAAAAATTCAACGATTTTGAGAAATTTGATAATTTTTGAAAATTCCGCAATTTTTTTAAAAGCAGCAATTTTTGAAAAATTTTCAGTTAGTTATTGAGAAAATGGTTAATTTTTAAAAATTTTACAATTTATGAAAAGGCGATGATTTTTGAAAATTCCGCAATTTTTGAAAGCTCTATAATTTTTATGAATTACAAAATTTTAGAAAATTCAACGATTTTGAAAAATTTGATAGTAAGTACATTTCGCAATTAAATAATTTTTGAAAATGTGAAAAAAATTTACTCTGAATCTTAATTAAATTCCACCACTCTATTTTTAAAAACATAATATACTTACACGTCTTCAAAAAGTTCAACTTATTTAATTAGTTCCATAAAACAAAAATTGGCACTGTAATGTACTCGTATAAATGTTTTGACTTCCCTATATCTTTCGTCTCAGATTCGCTGCTGTCGTCGTTACAGCTCTCACCTTGTCCCAAAAGTTTGCGTATAACTATATCTATTTTTTTCGATTCTTCGCGCATTTTACCATATCTCGTAAGGTAGATTTTTACTTGGAGAGTTGCACACTTGGACAGTGAAGTTGCGACTACTATACCTGCTTCACTACTTCTATTTTTCATTTTACAGGCTTCTTCAAAATGTACCTACTCGGAATGATTTCAACCAATTTCAAAAAAAAAAAAAAAAAATCAAATCCTCCTATTCTTAATATTTTCCAAAACGAAAGAAATTTAAAATCTCGATAACTAAAGTACCTAGGTAAATATTGCACATGTGGGGACGTTTTGAAAATGACTTTAAACAGGGTTCGCTCGTTTCTGAAACAAGCCAACGATTCAAACTGAAAGCAACCATGCGGATTCGTGATCATTAAACGCGAACAAATTATCGTGCTAAATAGACCCCGCTAATCATCCTTAAAATGGTCTTTATTTCGCGTTAAATCCGCGCCATTGTAGGAAAAAATAAAAATAAATAATAATACTACGAAAATAAAAATAAAAAAACACGGAATGTGCCACCGAACGAACGTTACAGACCACCTAGGACGTTACATGGGGTGGTTTATATTCAAACCGAAATGGTTGACCTTTAAAAGCTGTTTTTACTTTGGCTGCGTGCCCCCTTACAAAAAAATGTATATACTACATACGAGTATAATATGCATAAAGTCTCAGCGGGACCATTTGGAAAACACGTACGACTGACTTTTAAACCATTGTAAGGTTTCGCCTTTCCACAATGTTTGCTCGCTGCCTTTTTCAATGGAAGTAAAAATAGCGAAAGAAAAAAATTTTCATCTTGCGTAAGATTTTATCGGATAGCACGTATATTTAGAAATCGAGCGTTTGTACACTCCGATTCAACGTAGGTACAGCGTACAGGTAGGTAGATGTACCCGACGAGTTGATACTTGGCTCGATGGATCAGTTTGAATCCTCTCCATCCGACTTAAAGGATGCACAATCGCACATCGCGCACGCATACTTTTATTCAAATAGAAATGTGAAATGTTTAGGGTTGCGCAGAAGGACCGAGCTCCGAGCTCTATTATGATCAATGTCGAGGTTTCTGGTTTTAGAAAACGACAAAAATTTAATTAACTAACGCGTAAGTACGATGAAGAACCCAACATTACAGACATACTCGTATATCAACGAGTAGATAGAAAAGGTAGTAGGTATGAATACGATGCGATGTAATATACGACATTTAATATCATTTTTCGATATAATTTAGTAGCAATTTCGGTTCGACGCTAAACGCTGCTCCAGCAGCCAGTAAATCAACTCTTAGGTAGATAGGTAGTACATAGATAGATATACGTACACGTAGGTACGTAGACGTCACGACGTTCACGATTAGGTCCATGTAGTTGGGGCGTTCGAGTGAATCGTGATATACCGTCAAATCACGAAGCGAGGTATTATTTATTTTCTTAATAAACAGTCACTTTATGGTACCAAGAACGCTAGAAACATACGAGGGTGCTGGGCCCAGTATTAGGTAGATACTAAAACCATATTTCCAGAAAGTATGCTTAGATTGCTTACACACGTATCATCACACAGCACACACATACACGTAGTACCTATACCCATCTACCTATACCTATATCTTTTTAAGGGAAAATGGCCGAAACGATACTTGGGAATTAAAAGTAATTTTACCAAAAAGAAACAAAACACAATGAACCAAAAATTAACTCTCACTTAACAGTTAATATGAGTGAATAACAATAAATCTTATTGATTAACAAATTATTATTCAATTATTGAATTGAAGTGAAAATTAGAAATCATCAAAAACTTCCAAAATACGTTTAAAAATTTATTTAAATATCATGTTTTGACACAATTACATACATGCGTATTTGAGGGGAAAAAATTAAAAATTACGTCAAACATTCACGTTTGAAACCTACTTAATAAAGGGGAGGGGGAGGGTATGACCTATGATGGAGCTGAAATTTGTATATTTTAGAGATGATATGTATGGGTCCTTTAATTAAAGATGGTATTCAAAAATTTTTGTAATTTCAAAAATTCGATTTTGAGGTATTCAAAAAATGACTTCGACCCAAATTCCAGCTTCAAAAGTTAACTCTCCCAAAAAGCACATCGTGATCGAACCTTTACCTATAGCGGATAAAAAATTTTAGCCTTCTGCTTCATTTAGTTTGGGCTGAAAGTTGTTCTACTTACAAAACAAAGAGAAAAACATTGAAATTATTATATATAAAAGTCAAAAGGTCAAAACCGACACATCAAGGGCATAATCTGAAACTATACCGAAATTTTGGAACCTCTCAGTTAATTGAAGAACCTGTAAGACCGATCAATGTGAAAAAAAAGTACTGCAGTGGTATATGAAGCACGTCGGTACACGTACGTACTCCAAGTGCCACGTCCACTGTCCACTCGTGGGAAACTGCTACATCACGGGCGAACTGGTTGGCCCGTGAAGAAGTGACTTCCCACAAGCAAATAGTGGACGTAGCACATGGAGTACCAACGTGTGTACCCAAGTGCCTCATTTACTGCTGACTGCCAATTTCACTTTTTGTAGCCAGTAATTTTTTCAATTTTTAAATATCAATAACAAAGGGAGGAAATGTCCATCGATGCTGGAATTTGCGCATATTGGAGAAAATATGGATTCTCTCCTCGCGTCTTGTGCAAATTTCAAATATTTTCATCATTTTTGGACTAGTTCTGAAGGTACCCAAGAAAAGTACTTGTCCAAAATTCGAGCTCCAAAGATCAAAACCCCAAAAATGGACATCAATGACCTCTTCTGCAACTAAATATCCAACTTTGGCCCCCTTATAGAGACGAGGAGTGCTGGAGTTAGCATGGTGTGCATAAGTGGATCATTAGAATTTAGCGTTTTCTGCAATTATAACGCTAGTGAATTTTTCTCAAAACAATTGAGATTTTTTCCTTCAAAATGACTTGAAGAATTTTTTCTCGAAGAAATTCAGAAATTTTTTGTCAAACTTGAAAGATTTTTTTTTTTCAAGAAAAGTAAAAGGTTTTTCTTTTAAAAAATTTATATTTATTTAATATTCTAACAAGGGAACCTTTTGTACTCGCCAGCTTGGAATCGAACGAAACTAGGATATTCGGAAAGAGCATGTCCGAAAACTCCCAGAACCAAAATTTTAGCTGACCAATTTCATTTTTCGATTTTTGGCGAATTTTTGAAAATATAAAACCTAACTTTTTAACACGAGTCATGTGTAGTGTAAGCCGTGTTGGGAAGAACAAGGGTAGGAACTGGTTTAGAGGACGATGGAAGGAAACGGATTTCGGCGTGTTTCTGTTCACTCGCGAATATTTCCAAGATGAAATTTTCGGGTGTGTTCGTTTTCATTCGTCTTTTTTTCCACGAAGTTGATTAGTGTCGTAATTTCTGCATTTTAAAATTTTTTCTCATTTTTTTTCTCTCTGGAATAACATTTGCAAGAGAGAAATATTTTCAATTTTTTTTTTGAAATAGCTTAAAAATTCCATAGAAACTGTTTGAAGTTGTAAAATATAAAAATAATGTACCTACAAAAATTTCTTTGAAAAAATGTACCTATGTAGTATAACGTAAGAACTTGATCATTAATTAATTTCATTTTAAAAATGTTTATTTTGCAAAAAAAAAATGAAAATTTCGTTTTCGGTTAGTATTTTTTGGTGGATTTTTCAATTTTTGAATTTTGTGGTTTTTTTTTTGTTTTTTTTTTGATTTTTTTGGTGGTGTTTGGGTGTTTTTAATTTTTATTAATTTTTTTTTTTTTTGGTAGTTCTGGGGTGGTTTTGTCTGTTTTTATAATAAAATCAGTAAAACCACCAAAAAAGTTTGAAATTTTGGAGTGGTTTTATACAACCCTGAAAACGGAAACGAAAACGAAAACGAAAACAATATTCAATCGTTTTCACGCCCCTTGTAAGAAGAAGTAGAAAATGCACGAAGATAGGCGAGTGGCCCGAGCGAAGCTAGGGTATTTTTAAGCCTAAAATTCCACGAAAGCAGTGGGGTAGCCAAATATTATTGAAAGGGGTTGAGGTTTTCATACAAAAAAAAATAGATATTTCATCATGTAAAACTGAAAAGAAAAAAACATTAATTTGTTCATATGAAGAAAAATATTGTGCCCGAGCGAAGCGAGGGCAAATATTGTGGCGAAGCCCCCTATTATAGTAAAAAGTGCAATATTTCTTGACTATAATAAACCATAAGTATAATATACTTAGTAATAATTACTATTTTTTATAGTAAAATCACTATGTTTTATGGTAAAAAGTGTGATACTTATTCTCTGACCTCATCTAGGTTGTTATATTTTATAGTAATTAGTACTATCCATTTCTCTGTGTGATAGTTTTGAGAAGTTCTGGAGCCTCAAGGAAATTTTTAAATTTTCAAATGCATCCTAAATAAAAATGAAATCTCGGCTTTTGGTAACAGTCTGGAACTCAATTTACACTCTAATTTTGACCTACCGAATCGATTAGAGGCAATTATGAACCGTTCTGGAGCCTCCAGCAAATTTTTGGAAATTCTAGTTTTCCAAAAATGCTGTAAAATTTGCTCAAGTGCAGCTTAATAGCACATATAAACTCGGATATATCATTTGGTGACCCTTGATCGACTGGCATCGGTTATTCCAAAAAATTTTGCTGCGGCTTTACAACCATATTTTTTTTTTTAGTAGATAACCAATTTCATGAAAAAATGAAAAATTTTCTGGAGGCTCCAGAACAGTTCAAAACCAGTTCCAATCGATTCGGGACAAAATGAGGGTGTAAACCGATTTTCAGATATTTTTTGTCAATCCGCACGCGGGTGGCGAATTTTTCATTTCTTTTTTTTTTTGAAATTGATAACTGGAGAAAAATCTGGCCGTGAACCCGCAACAAAAGTTTTTGAAATAACCGGTGTCAATCGATCGAGGGGGTCACCAAGGGTGTAATTGAAAATCCAAAAATTTCCTGTAGGCTCCAGAACTACTCAAAACTACGTGAAACCACTTCCAATCGATTTGTGGGGTAGAAAATAAGGGTACAACCCAAATTTCAGTTTTTCGGCTCAATTTGGTGAAATTTTGATATTTTCACCTTTATAAATGCTATATGGCCCAAATTTTATTTTCAAAAATTCGCCAAAAATAGATTTTTTCACCTCAGCACCTAAAATTTTGGCTTGAAGTATACTTTTACATATGCTCTTTTGAATGAGCTATGTTTCGACCCAAATTTCGTTCCGGGTTAGCGAACCTCCCTTGTCAGCGTTGATTATGAAAAAATATTACCATACGATTAGCTATTTTGGAATAAAATGAGTTTAACTTAATATAAATATGATTATCTATCGTTGATATTTTCGATACCTCGAACCATCTTAACTTCTTAAATTTAATTCTTACATTTTAAAAACTCATTAAATAAGTGCCTAATTAAAATGATGGTATACCTACGTAAGGCGATACGACGTACCTACTTTACATTATTACGGGATAATGTTTATGTCCATTTGACAAATACTTTGACCGCAGTCCAGTTCTACACGAATATATTTATTTTTAATGCACCAAAACAAAGCTGTAATGAAATATGCAAAAAAGCTCATTTACGCTGTTTAAGTTCACTGTGTTCCTGAGAGGCTTAGATTATTTTTTTATTCGTTTATTTTTGAAATTTTAGATTTACGAAATACCTAAATACTTGATATTTTAAAACTGAAATGGCAAAAGAAAATGAAAATTCTAGCATTGTTGAGGACCTAACTTGAGGCGGTACCTAATGCACGTAGCCACTCGCCTCGCCTCTCCCCTCAATCAACCTCTAACGCCCTATACAAGGAGAGGGGAGATTTGGCATGAAACCGGGAAAAAATTGATAGAAACGGTTTTTTATTGTAATATTGTGTTGAGATATAAGCTTCCTTAAAAAAATATTCAAAATTTGCTAAAATCCGCCATTTTTCAAACCCCTGTTTTGAGGCATGAGTTAAATGGAAAGTAAGGTGTCTAATTAAATTTGATTTTTACTACGACAAATACGAATATCCTACCCAAATCATTGAGTTTTTGATTTTTGACTAATTAGGTATTAGATTGGTGAAAATTTTAGTAAAACTTTCAACACTTCAATCAGTAATTATAATTACATATTTATTATTCAATGATTCAATAATCAATTTATTTGTGGTGAAATGAAAAACATCATCAGACAAGAAGATCTTTCAGTATTATTTCCGCAGTTCTCTTCTCTTTGAAAATCGTGTCATGATCAGATTCTACGTGGTAAACTAACACAGGCTTCTCGAAGTACTGAAAAAGATAGTCGAAGATATGTGTAAAGTTATTTTCATGGATATCCATCATTTTTGCGCATTAAAAGCCATATTCTCTATTGAAAAACTTTACGTTACTTTTGAAAGTCCATAATCTTCTGATAGTTTATATGTATTTTCCGAGTTTCTTATCAAAGAAGCAATACTTTTCAGTGGCTGACCAAAGGCTACAGTTGATTTCAATAGTGCTAAGTTAGTATGAACGTAATCGAAAATTCCTTCTATCGTAGCTTTATTTTTAACATAATTGGTAAGCAATGGTGATAAGAATTCGGTTTTAGATTTCCATGTATTTCTTGCTCGTAAATCATCGCATAACTGGAATTAAAATTTTTTGAAAAATTGTGGGAATTTAAACAAAAGAATTGTTCTTATGCTTGCGAAAAGAAAACTTGAATTTACCTCTTTGTGTACCGCATCTGGTAATAGCATTTTCATATATGTGATTAATATCATATTTTCCGCATTATCTTCTGGTAATTTTGGGTTCGAGTAATATTCCAAGTATACTTTGTCAAGATAAAGTGGTGCTCCATCGACAAACCATATTTTTGCAATGTAGCCTCGTTCTTCTAAAAGTTTTACTACTTCGATAGCTACGTTTGCTCCAAAACTGTACGCCATTAGTTGAAATTTCCGATTCGAAGGTATTCTATTGGTTATATGCTTGAATCGAAGAAATATAATTATAAGTAGGTTAGGTAGGTAGGTACGTGATACCTATCTAGTTTAAGCAGTCGATTTGGAGAAAAGGTATACTCACTGGTAGCAATTTCCTAGCAAGATTTGAAAAATCATTATGTGGCATCTCAAAGTGGTATTGTAAACATAACAATTGGACATTGAAATTTTTACCCATTGGTTCTATCAATTTTGCTAAACCTATCAGTATCGTCGAATATTTCTTTGGTTAACTTGGCATCGTATGTAGTATATTGAAAATACATTTTTCTTTTAAATTAAAATTCGAACCTTCCACTCCTGGGAAGATGAATAATGTTTGACTAATTTGCGGATCAACTTCTTTTGTGGATCCATTGTCGATCAAAGATGGTATCCTTATGATTGGTCTTAATATTTCTTCTTCGTTGAGTTTATTGATTAAAGACCTCGGGCTAGGTCCATCTAAGGAAGAAAATTTATAAATACGTTACAAAGAAATTCTCTATGCTCATTACCTGTTGTTATGGAATTTTTTCTATGATTATCTTCCGTCATGGCGAGTAATTTGTTAAAGGTCAATTTTTTGATATCTTTCTGAGTCAAAAATATTTCAAATTCTGCCTCTAATATTTGTTTCAATTCTGTTGCCATCATCGAATCTAATCCTAGTTGCGGCAAGGTCCAGTTCAAACTTATACTTCTGAGATCTTTTATGCCTGAAAATCAAAAAATAAAGTACATAATTATGTAGGTGTCAGAGAGATTTCTTGGAAGGATTTGAAAGTTAGCTGAAATAGCATCGAGGGTACCTAAAACATTTGCTGCCACGTTAACAATATTTGAACACGGCCGATATTTTTTCGCTACGATCATACTAGAAACAATTGGATTTTCTTGTTTCATAAATAAATCCAATGTTTCCAAACAAGAGTTGATTTTTTGCGACAATGTACCTCCTGGAAATACATATTTAGTCAATTTTTCTAAAAATACTGGAACGTGAAACAAAAAGAAACCCACCGATGGCAACGGGTTTATTTTCTTCAGTCACATCAGCAACTAAACCAACATCCCCCACGACTCCCCACTGAATAACCAAAGCTGGCAAATTATCTTCTCTTCTGGATTCGCAAATTCTTTCCACCACTGAATTGAACATTGCATAGTTTGTCTGAGCAGCATTTCCACGTCCGCAACTTACACTGGAAAATACGACGAAGTATTCGAGATCGGGACATACTATCCTAGATAATTGATCCAGATGAATAGTGGCCATTGCTTTTGGACCAGCTGGTTCTAGAAACGAATCTTTGGTTTGTTCGGAGAATGGTTTGTCTCGCAGTAACTGTGAAATGGATGTTATCATAAAAATGTGTGTAATTTAGGGCTATGTGCTTTAGTATTTTGTCGTAGAACGCAGGTTACATATGCAATCGAGTTCGGTATGGTCAAATTTACTTTCTACTTGCAATAATCTAATTATCACTTAGAAGTTGTTTTTATCTTTATTTTTTTTTCATTTTCAAAAAAAAATTATCTTCGAAAAATTCTTCCCAAAAATTTTATTATAAGTAAATCATCTTGGGGAAAAAATCCCCAAAAAATTCTTAATAAAATCATTTGATAAGAATTAAAATTGTCTTTGAAAACAATCGCAGGAAAATCTGTTAAAAAATTTTCAGATTTTAAAAAAAATCCTATCAGTTTTTTTTATTTTACAAAAAATCATCTAAGAATAACTTTTTTTAAAGGAAATTCAAAACTGTAGTCATATTATTTTTTAATAATTTCACAAAAAATTAGAATAATTTCTTTTCAAAAGAAAATTTTTAGAGGATTTTATGATGAGATTTTTTATTTTTTTGAAAGAACTTTTGAAACACGCGAGTTTCAAAACTAATTTTAGACGTTTTTTTGTAATTAGACAAAATATTTAAAAATATTTTCCAAGAAAATTTCAAAACAGTTTCTCTAAAAAAGAATTGGATGACCGTTTTGAGCGGGGGGAGTGGTGTACTGACCTACTGACTTGCAATTTTGGTAAGATATATTTTCAGCAGAATTTATGTCATTGTTTGCCCAAAAAAGATCACTCGACTCTCTAAAAAAATTTTCAACTGAAGTACATATCAATAACAATGATGTTTAAAATAGATGTACATATTTACCGCTGCGAGGTTAAATATGCCTGTCACACATCCCAAGTTATTGGCCATTTGTAGTAAGTTGCATACACCCATTTCTGTTGTGACATCATTCGTATCAATCAATATGTTCACCCCATAAGCTTTCCACTGTTGAATTTTGAACAATTGATAACCATTTTTGATTCCTTTTCGAGAGTTTAGAATTATTATTCGAGCTCCTCGTAAAATCAACCAATCAGAGAGTTCCAATCCGAATCCTCCTAAGCCCCCTGTATCAAAATCATCGACAATTGTTTCAAAAACTTTACATTCATGAAGAAAAATTCCCTATCTTTGAAGTTTTACGCACCTATTACGACGTTAACTTGATTTTTATTACACATTACTCTCGG
Source organism: Trionymus perrisii (assembly GCA_900050545.1). Taxonomy (NCBI): domain Eukaryota; kingdom Metazoa; phylum Arthropoda; class Insecta; order Hemiptera; family Pseudococcidae; genus Trionymus; species Trionymus perrisii. The sequence goes on along the minus strand of FIZV01008440.1, from coordinate 9,864 downwards.
ATAGGCATTCATATAAAATGGAATTGGTTTGCATTTGATGTTGCTCTCTTCGTCTCGTATTTTTATTATTACTTTTCCTATATGCTTGCTGGCTGCCATGTATCTTGAATTTTTGTTGAAAAATTAAATACCTTGATGAAAAGACTATCAAATTTATGGTTTTGAAGTACCTCAATGCGGATTCCACATTTTCTGGAAGGAAGACTGTCCTTGGCAATGGTTTTACAACCCTTAAGTCAACCAACTCTTGCATTTTGTCGTGAAACGTTAACTTGTCTTCTGCCGAAGCGCGCATAAAACAATCGAACATAACACTGTGAAAACTGACAGCTTTCAAGAAATTATAGGAGTCTGGAAGAAAAATGCAGTCATATATTTAGTTGGAAAAATTTCGAATTGTTTTGCAAAAAAAATTTACCAATTGAAGTATTCCTGGACATGTCGTATTTCCCAACTTCTAAGAATTTGCCTCGTTCAGCCATGCAACGCAAAGATGCATGGAATTTATCTTCTGATAACGAGTTTACAAGCAGATCGACACCTCTACCATTGGTTCCTTCCATTACCATTTTTTCAAACGAAGTATCTCGTGAATTTCCAATTTGGTTTTCAGGAATCTAAAGCCATATTTTATGTATATGAAACAGAAGAGTTTTGAGTCGAATGAATTTGAAACCTACTTGAGGGAAATATTTCCTAATGTAATTTTTCTTCTCTGGGGTACCCACTGTTGTGAAAATATTGCATTCGAAATGAATGCAAAGATTGATACAAGACAGGCCAACGCCTCCGGTGCCGGCATGAATGAGGACAGATTGTCCCTTTCGTATTTGACCATGAGTCAATAGAGCAAAAATGGCCTGTCAATGTTGACATTTTTTAGAATGTAAAATCAATAGATTATGTGACATTTTTAAACTGTGAAAATATCCCTACAGTTGCATAAGTTACTGGAATGGTTGCAGCTTCTTCTAGAGTCATGTAATCTGGTACTTTCCATTTCATTAATGGATCACTCAGCACCAATGAACTGAGAGAATTGACCTTCGTAGTTATCGCCATAAAACGATTGCCATACTCATCTTTACCACTGACTTCGAATCCCATGGATTCTTGCTTTTGTTTCCAAATGAATATTACAAAAGTAAGTCGAAAAATTTTATCTCTTTTCTAAGAACTCACCTCCTCAATACGCGAATTGTAGAAATCCAAAGCTGAGACTTTACCAGTTGCAAAGACAATATCACGGAAATTAAGTGCTGCGTAATATACATGAATAATAGTTTCCTCTTCTTTGCAGCTGCATGAAGAATTTTCAAGTTCAAAATCGTTCAGCCCAACTTTGAAAAGCATCACTCACTTGATCGGATTTAGGGGTCCTTCAAACCATTTCAATGTTGATAAGTCACCACGTACGGAAACTCTGGCAAAAGCGTGGAGACATTTTTGTTCAATTGGTTGTTCCAGGGGCAAGTGGCGATAAGTGCCCCATTTTCCATTTTTATAAACATTATGAGATAGGTTCTTTAGGAATTGTGATTTATAGAGGAGTTCATCTAGTGAAAATTTGGGAGCATTTTTATCCATTAGAAAAAAACACCTGAAAATGTGTTTATTTAGTGGAACCAGTGGAAATTAGTTTCTGGTTGCAAAAAAATAAAAAATGTTCTATACCGAAAAATGTCCTCTTTGTATTCTTTTCTCAGGCAATTGAAAAATCCCAAGATTCCGCTATGAGGCTCTTTTTCAGAAAACAACACCAATTTTTGACAATTTCTTTTATCAATCTTTTCAATCATTTCATGAATTTCTGGTATCCACTCGTATGAAAAATTGCAAATTTCGACAACGATTGGAAATATTTTCGTGTGGGTCATTTGTCTCTAGAATAGGTATGTAAAATGCATAAAACGATATATACTTACCTACCCGTCTTGAAATAATCTTTCCAAGTCATAGACTTACTTTACGCTGAAGTATTATGTGTCCATTGCCGACATCACGGTGAAAACAAATATCTAAATTTAATTCTTCGATGGCGCCTTCATCAATTTTTTCTTCTCTTGAGATTATAAACCCATTTTCTCTCAAAATTTCAAAATATTGTGGTAATTGCTGATGCATGAAATAAACCAATTAAATATTTCAACTATAACTGATGTTATATTTTGCCTTATTCCATTCTTACTTCTTTCTTACTAAGCAAATTAGAAACAATGATCATCGAGTAGTTTTTGTGTGCTGGTAAGTTCCCTCTCACCACTTTTATATCATCTGATGAAGATGAATCATTCAATTCGACATTAGATTCATTTTCCAGGAAAACTGAAACTTCAGCCTTTAAACGTAATAGGTATCACATCAAATTACTGAATACCTACTTTTAAATTAAATTGCTCTGGGACCTACTTGAATCAAAGGCCAATCACTTAGAGCACTCGACACATGACTCGAAATCAATTCCTCGGAGTAGTCTCTGTTTTGTAGTATTTCGATACTTCTCACCTTTGATACATGTAAATTTTCTATTACGATATCTGTACAAAGACGGATAGCTGTGTTCAGAGCTACTTTCTGTAAATCATTGAATAACAACTTTTGTGAGTGACGATAGAAAGAATTAGTACAGCCCCAAATTGAGAAACGAGAAACATGAAAAAAGTGGTCCTCACCTAAAAAAAGTTTGTCGAGACTATTGCAATAGCCGGAATTTTTGTTTAAAATTTCGGCTAAAAAATTGTTCATGCGATCGCGAGAGTAAAAGCGATTTATGATTGATTCATAATAAGTATAGAAAGTATTTTTGAAAAAATTAAGTGGGGTTATAATTTTTAAGAGCTCCGTTTTCACTAGGTCTACTCCTTTTCAAAAAATCTTCCATCTCTGTACCTAAGGTCTCAATTGTAAATTGAAACAAAAGTTGTAGATTGAGATCCTAAGAATAATTTTAATTATTACAAAAAAAATTGATTGAACCTTCCCTCTTCTCCCATTTTGCATAATACGTATGAATATCATTGTGAAGTATTGTACTACTTGCAGTCATTTTGATGCAACATACCTAGGCTTGCAGTACAGCCAAAATGAAACAAATAGGTTTTGTGAACTTAACCCCATGATTCGATTGTATTTGATAAAACAATCAGCAGATGTTCTTATATCTTTTTTCAAGCGCTCAATTGAATAATTTTTCAAACAAAAGTTATGTATTAAGACCCTTGGAATAAATTTTTTCATTTGAAGATTTTAAAAAATTGAACCTCAACTAATTTTTTAAAATATACCTCCTAAATTACAAATCAATCATCAAATCGCTTTTAATCTCTAGATCGCAGAAAATTCCTTTTTAGGCTGTATAAATTATTGTAAAATTGATTTACTATTTTACATTTTCATGGAAATTAGCAACAAATTGGTATTTTTCAAGGACCACATCTTTTGTTTCTTTTCTTCTAGATATTGAGCTGAATTTCAAGCCATAAATTTCAACACCTCCCGATTGCAGAGCAGAACAATTTTTGTTATGGTAAGCTGGAAGTTCTGCGAAGAAAATCAAAATCACCAGGTAATAATTTTATTTTATCTGATCGAACTGTTTTTATGTGCATACTGCGTAGGTACCTGGAGTTTTCCCAACCAAGGTATTCAATATTTGATAATGTTTTATCGGATTTATTACCATTTTTCTTACAAAAGTTGGGAGGATAAGTTCTGATGTGTCTTGAGTTAGTAATTTCAAATGAGCCAACGAGTCCATAAAAGTGACAAAGTTATTCTTCCATTTCAATTTGCCGAATATACCTGTAATAACATGAAGCTCGAGTACTAATGATTTTTTATTGGTGAAGATATGGTGATTGGTTGTGGACCTACCTTCACTGTCAGCTGATACGAGGTTTTTGAAAGGTCCTTCGTATTGAAACCCTTTCAAGCGTAGAATTTTATAAATATCTTTAGCTTTTAAAGGCAATTTGTCTCTTGGAAAGGATTTCCAGTCAAAGAGAGCGGTATCACTTTCATCGTTATCTTCTAGAATGTACACGCGTCCTTTTACGACAATAGCATCGCTTTCGGTTATTTCAAAATGTCCTGTACCCTGTTGTATAGAAGTATGAAACTGGATATCTGTGGAAACCATTTGGATTGAAGTAAAAATTAGAGAATGAATGTTGAGGACATTGATTAGCCAGTTTATTGAACCTTTTTCTAGAATATATGTCGCTCTAAGGAAATGCACATCTTCAAATACCACTGATGTTTTCGTAGGTGGTTTTTCCTGAAGATTTGCTATTGATTCCCAAATTAAGTTCTGCCAATAACACGATTACCATTTGTCAGTATGCTTTGTTACTTAAAGTTGGCGAATTTGTTGTACTTACCAAGTATTCTATGCCAGGGAATATGTTCCTATCGTCAATTACATGACTTCTTAAGTATCTATATTCTTTTGATTTCACGTCAATGATAAAGGTGCGTTCTCCTGACTTGATTGCGTTGTCATTTTCGCGTGGCACGAACCAATCTTCATCATGTCTCCATTTTACCAGTGGAGCGATCATTGGCGTTCCTCTACTGACAGGGAACTCGATGGGAGGATATAAATTTTCAATTTTGGGGTTGAAGCCATTCACGTATACTCTGAGAAGTGTTATTAAAGCAACTAAATAAATAAGTAGGTAGATACCTACCTGTATGACTTTTGAGATTTTCACTCACTTTCCAATAGAATTTAAAATGAAAGTGACGTTGTCATCATGATGTTTTGAAGTCAGTGGTATATTTTCCACCGAAAGGGGTAGTGACTGTTTCAAAATTGCTTGTAATAGTCCATGTGGGGCAATTTCTATGACCAAAGCATTACTGGGGATACTTTTAGCACCTTGCTCAAAATATACCGAGCTGAGTAAGTTATCAGTGTAATATTCTGCCGAAGCATACTTTATTTTTTCACTTTCCCATTCACTTTCCATAGCAGAGGTACAAATCCACTTCTTTGAACGAGGTTTGGGATTTGTTATAACCTAAGGAGTTGATTAATTATTGGTCATTCATTCAAATTTTTGATAAAATTTTGAAAATTTGACTTGCTTTTTTCAAATAGGATAACAATTTGGGCCCTGCAGATGATATATACCGACTGTGATACGAAATACCCGAAGTATTCACGCCTCGAACCCATACGCCTTTGGATTTCATATTTTCTACATATTTGTTCACTATATCCGCGGGACCAGATATTGTATAATTAGTTGGTGCGTTATGACAAGCTATATCAATTTCTGGAGGTAGAGTTCTTCTTAAATCGTCATACCGTACACCTAAAATATAGGATAACGTGAGGATCTCTTCTCTTCTATGAATAAGTAGAAAAATTATTGCATTGTCCAATTGTTCTGTTTATACTGCTGGTGGTTCTGATTTTTTAAGATTTGAAAATTTTTTCATTCAAGTGAAAATTGAGAAAAAAAAATCTCGAAAGCCAAATAATAGGTAAACTTAGTTGTAGCATATTTTTACAGTTGAAAAAAAAAAGAACAATTCTTTAAAATACATATTTAGAGCTTGTTTACCTATTACAGCCATCAATCCTTTCCCAAAATCATTTTTGATACTGACCAAACCTCGATAGTAGGCAGCGAGTATAGTTTGCTCTGCAGTCAATGCGTCATCTGCATACCCGCATCCTATTTCTCCTACTGAATGACCTATGATTCCATCTGGAGTGATTTCCAATACTTTCAAGATATCCACCAGAGCTACCTGTTTGCAAAAGTTTTGTAAAAACTATGTTTCTGTAGTTCTAAAATGAGTTGAATTTTTGTGAGATTTCATCTGCGAACTTGTATGGCTGCTATTCCAACAAAAGAATGTAGAATATTATCGAACATGTGAGGATCCTCTTCGGTTATAATTTTCATTAAATCCAAGTTTTTAGATTCCAACAGTTTGTGACTTTTACGAATGGACTCGGCGAAGATGGGAATTTTTAAGAGATCTTTACCCATACCTGGCCACTGACATCCCATTCCAGTAAAAAGAAACCACAATGGTCGCCTTTGTTCAGAAATACTCTGAAAATTATCAAAATCAGAGAATCATATGTCTAAGGGGCTTAGTGTTGTCATTATTACGAGTCATTTACGAACCTGTGCGCTTTTAATTGATTCTTTTCCTTCTGGTTTCAAAAAATATCCCCTAAAGAGATGTCCATCGATGGGGTTTACAAAAATTTTTCTCATCAGGTGAACGTACTCTAAATCTGAGTGATTTTTTTCTAGCTACAAAAGCGCAAATACATTTTCTAATTTATGACTTCAACAATTGAATTTAGTTATTAGTAATTTAATTGGATGCCAACTATATTTTGCTTTAAATAAGCATTAATATTTGTAAAATAGTATTTACATCCGTTGCTAATACATCAATGGCTTCTTTTGTTCTCCCAGATAAGAGTACTAGTTGAGGAGATTCCATGTTTTTCGAATTATTTTTCTGTTTCTCTCTTGTATTGGGACTAAGGAGAACATGGCCGTTTGCTCCTCCCAAACCAAAAGAATTAGCTGCGAAAAATTCACCTGTACAGGGGGTAGTTTCAGTGACCACCTTAAACAAATGATGAGATACATTTTTATTGAACGTGAAGTTTCTTATTGATCAAGAGTTCTTCTCCAGCTTACTTTTATTTTACCATTGTGAAGAGCTGGGATTTTTGGATTCAAATTTTTCAAATTTATATTCGGTGGGATAAATCCTGTTTCGAAGGAAATGATAAGTTTCACCAAGGCACACAACCCTGCACATGCCTCCGCATGACCCATATTTGATTTAAGTGAGCCAATTTTCAAAACATCTTTGCGACCATTGCAGAAAAATTCTTCAATGGCGTTCACTTCTACGGCATCTCCAACCTGTACAATAAGTAGGGCTGAGTCTACCTCAAGGTTATGAATATTTTTTTCAACTTTCATATGTACTTGCGTGCCAGTTCCATGTGCTTCGATGTATGATACTGACGTTGGACTAATGCCAATTTCTTTATAAAGTTCCTCATACAGCCTCTTGTGTGTTTTTCCAGATGGAACATTGATACCTTCTTCTTTGAAACCATCGCAGTTTATTTTTGTATGAATGATGTTGGCATAGATTCTTCTAGCATCTGGTTTTCTTTGTAAGAACATCATGACTATTGCTTCTCCTCGTGTGAATCCGTCAGCTGCCAATAAAATAAACATGTCACGTTTATACTTGAGCGGGGTTTTCATAGTTGATGGAATATCTAAAGATAAGGTTGTGCAAGTTGTGCACCTGCTTCATCAAATGGTTTGCACAGACCAGTCGTGCTTAGTACGCCAAACTTGCTATATCCTTCCGTTAAATCGGACAAAAAACAGAGTGAAAATCCACCTATCAAAGCTGCATCGCAAGTTCCATTCGAAATATCTTGGTAAGCTTTTTCCAGGACGTAAAAACTCGATGAGCATGCGCTGTCGATAGCGCAGCTAGGCCCTGCATTGGTGTTAATAATTAATTTCAGATACTTATTTCTGAAATAATTGTTTTAATACAGTAGATTACCGTAAATATCGAGCCAATATGATATTCTATTCGCTATCACTGCTCTCGATTTCGCCGATAAGTAATTCTCCTTTATTACTTTTTTGCCTGTGTAGGCACCCCCTTCTTCTATATCATTCATGCCTATTGCGATATACACTCCGGTATTTGTGTTTTTAAGTTCCTCGGGATTGTGACCTGAGAAGTGAAAAAACAATTTTTTATAATGTATTGTATGTTTATTCATACAACTTACCTGCATCAACTATGGCTTCGTAAGATTTTTCTAATAATATTCTCGAAGCTGGGGTTATGCTGTTCGCTTGTTTTCGATGAACTCGGAAAAATGAATGATCGAATTTGCTTAAATCTTTTATTTTACCCATCTTTGAATTAACCTTGAACAGATCTGGAAAATTTTTAATGAATGACTAACGGATAATTTGAAGTTTGTATGATCACAACATTAGGAACCTGTGTTCCATCTTCTGTTATCGAGCGTAGTTAGATCCTTTTTAGCGAATAAATTTTCTTCAAGTTCGGTCACATTGTCAGATTCTGGAAAAACTCCAGAAACTCCCGAAATCACTACTTCCGCTTTTTTTGACATTATTTTCGAATTGATCTTCACAACTATACGAACTGTAATGAAGAGTGTTGTTGCGCAAAAATTTACTTGCCATTTATATACGCATCCATTTTAAGAGAATATATTCATTTACTATAAGTATGTATATTTCTCAGAATTACTGAATTGTAATTACCAACTTTATCAACTTTACTATACCGATTTTTTAAAGTAATGCTCATTATACTGGTATATGCTGTAGCGTAGCGGATTTTCATTCATTTATTCGTAATTTTCATATTATTAAGGAAAAACTCTTGCGAATTCTCCTTGAACTTCTCACAATATATACTATTTTGATAACCTAAATAATAACTAGGTACCAGTTAAGTAAGAAAATGAATTAGATAATGAAATGTTTTTTGTCATTAGGAGTACTTTTTTGGGGTAAGAGTATATCTTGTGACGTATTGTATGACGCTCGAACATCAAGGAATTTTCAAAGGATTACTTAAGTAGGTACTTTGGAAGTAGGGTTTTTAGCAGAATTTTTGGAAAAAAATTATGATTATGTATATTTTTTCAGAATGTGTATCATCTCTAAAAGGGGTTACCAAAACGGCTGTTAGAAACTTCGAAATTCCCATTTGATCTTGAAAAAGTGATCGAAATTTTTGTAAAAAATCCCATAAATCCCCTTGGATGCATTTTTACTTTTGATTTGAAAAGGTTCGGTCAAGTACGATAAAAAAATAGAAATTTTAGTGAAAATCCAATGGATTGATCACGTTTGCGAAATGCATCTACTCGTGTAAAGTTGCGCATAACGCTACAAAAAAGCAACATAATATCCATACAGTACAATAGTATATTTCGCGAACGCGGCGACTCAATGCGTCCAACGCAGCGGCAAAAGTATTCCAAATTTCACGTAGAATCTTTTTTGTCATGATAATTTTTGTAGTAGGTACTAGGTAGCGTCGTTTCAGAGTTACAAGGGGGGAAATGTTGATTTTCTCAACCAAAATGGCAGCCATTTTGTAAGTAGGTCCAATTTTTTTTAGAAAAACCTCTAGAAATGTTCTCTAGAACCCCCTTGAAGAAAAAAATTGTCCCGGAGTTTCAGCGGGGGGGGGGTGCATATTCGCTCTATGCTGGCTCCCCAACTAATATCAATTTCAAGGCTCAAAACAAAAAATCATTCGCATTTTTGTTTTCCTCGCGAAATTTTAACCTCATTTTATAGGTCGCATGACCTGTTTGTAAAAATTTCAAGCCCCTCCTTTTTTTCACGAAATGCTCCGGATCGGTAACTTTAAAAGTTCACTGCGGATAGTTGTGCCAGCCATTTTTTGCGAATTTCGCGTTAATCGGTCCGGAATGAACTACTGTATGCGTGAAGCTGCTCACTTTTTATGCCCAAAGCTATTTTGCCCCCCCCACGCAGAGAGCGTAATTTTTTTGTGTACGCACTTTGTGCCATTACGCGAATGTGAAGCTTCGTTCACTGCGCAACTTCGCCATTTTCACTATTTTTAGCTCATTATTGGCACCATGGCTGTAAATTGTGATTCTTAGGAGGTAAGGCATTAAATCAAAATTGTTAAAAATTCAAGAGACTTTGCTGTTTTGTTTTTAATTCTGCGTTGTTTCAGTTGAAGGGTTTGTTTAAAAAATCACTTAAGTCAAAAAATCAAATTTTACAAGAGGCCAAAATATCATACTTCCACTAAATTTGAGTA
>FIZV01008375.1:0-11695 GCA_900050545.1 Trionymus perrisii | reverse complement strand
TTATATAAAATTAAAAAAAATAAAGTTTCAATTTCAAAAAAAAAAAAAAAAAAAATTGAAACAAAATGAAAATTGTTTTTCAAAGTTGAATTTTAAAAAATGAAATAAAATGAAACGATTTTCAATTTTTAATTAAATCTAGGGTTAGAAAATAATTTTGAAAAATCATGCTTAAATCCAGTTAAGAAAAAAAAAATCTACTCACGCTGAGAATTTTTGTTGAAACACAATTTTATTTCAAAAAATTATTTTTAAGCCCAAAACGTCCCCACCCCCCAAAAAAAATCAATTCAATTTTGAAAAATGTACTTATTTTGAGTTTTTTTTTTTTCAATTTTGTCCAACCTCAATTTGAAAAAAATTATAAGTTCTTGGCATTTCAAAAATTACCATATTATCCCACGAATTAAGTATTTTTTCTTCTCAAGGGGTAATTTTTTTTTAATTTTCAAGACCTTTTTTCGTTTTATAAATTTAAAAAAAATCAATTTTCACAAAAATACGTAATTTCGTTTAAAAAAATTTCAATTAATGAAAATTCAATAACTTTAGAAAATTTTCAGTTTTTGAGAAAATGTTAATTTTTAGAAATTTGGAAATTTAAAAAAAAATATATGATTTTTGAAAATTTCTTAATTTTTGAAAAATCAATAATTTTTGTGAATTACAGAATTTTGAGAAATTTGATTCCTATTTCGATAGGTAAGTTTTATTAAAAAGCAATTTTTAACATGTTACCGTTGAAACACAATTTAATAATTTTTTGTTGAAATTCAATTTTTAAAAATTTCCTCCATATCCAAATTTAAAAAAATAAATAAATAAATAAATCTACTTAAATGTACCTAGAGACCTTTCATTTTTGGAAAAACTTCAGAATAGACTTAGCATTGAATACCTACCAAAAGAAATGTTTTAGAACGGCTTCTCAAAATTTCCAACCTCATCCCTATAATTTCCTCGCCAACTTTTATTCACACGTTGAATGGTGTGACGTTCAATACGTATTTAGTAATAAAATCGGCTTCGGTATTACGGTGTAAAATATAATGGAATTAAATTGTCACATTCGGTATGTTTTAATCATCTGAATATAATGGGAAGTTTTCATGTATAAACTAATTAAAGCTTCATTATTGTTCAACATGTTACATACTATGTATGTACTGTAGGCTTGTAGGCATTCGAACATCAAACTAATGATGTTTGGTATCAACATGTCTCCCTATTCTACGTTTACTTATGCAACGACCTACACACGTTTCCTGAGCTTTCAGCTTTTATAGGGTTTTTCATCTTGGGTCCTCCCCCGCAGTCGACCTCCTCCATCAATCCGAACAATCTTAGATTATCAACGTACTCTTATATCAAAGGTTCGTCGCACAATTTTCATTTAATTAATAACAAAACTGTTTCGGTGATGTCGTGAATTATTGTTTTTGCTCAAAAAATGATTACAACTTTCCGAGAGTAAGTAATTCGTGTTGTCGTCTTCCATTAACATAAATTACTACCTACATAATTCAGCTCGTGAGCCATCATCGCGCCCCTAATCGCCATTGTTAGCCAGGTGTTGGAAAGTTTGCTTCGCTGGTGTGACGTTTCTTAGATTGAATCCAGTCCGAGGAACTATTAATATATGCGAAATAATTAACCTATTTCTATATTTATATTAAAAGCCATCTCGTCGCTAATGGGATTAAACCGAAGTAATACAAAAACAAATCCCAACCACTGGGTAATTTCACGGGACTGTACAATAACACTTATAAAGGTATTATAGATAAGTGACTTCATATTGTATCGTCGATGGTACGTTTCCAATTTTCTTTATACTCGGTACACATAACGTTCGAGTTCTCAAGGTATACGTATACGAAATCCACTCGAGAATGTTTTTGTATAAGAAAAAATTCACTCCATCGTAATAAACTCCTCTCTGGCTTTGTGTATCGATATTTCATCTCGTCGAGATATACATATAACAATTTCATCATAAAATTTCGCTTCTCCTCTGTGATCCGCCCCCTCAGCCAAATGCGACTACCAAAAATAAACCCAAAGTAGCTTTGAATTTATCGCCAAGGTTTCCTGATATTTTTTCTTACAGTTTCCGTCCACTAGAAACCTTTTTCTTGTTAATACTGTAGCTTTTGATTAGTTGATATTAAATCTCGTCCACGATATCGGTTCGCGAACGTTGAGTATACGAGTAGAAGCCTATAGTAACCATGCACGAGCCAATGTAAGGGCTTTTGTTTACGTTAAATCGTATGGCATTAAAGGGGGCTTACTTCGGGTTCAAATTTCAATGACATCTTTGTTGACGGGCCTTATATCATCGATCTCATTTGGTTTCGTGTGATAGTCACCCACATCGCATTTCATCGTACCTAATAATAGGGTTACTGAGCGTGTGTTTTATCGGCGAACGGATTTTTTTCACTTTAATTAATTGGGGAGTGATACTCCTCATTGACATTTCCGTTGGCAAATCATTTTGAAAAATTATTTTCTCAAATTAAAAAATATATATACTAATTTTTTTAAATTTTTGATTGATTTCTTCAAAAAAATTATTTTTTTTTCAATTGAAAAAAATTTTTTAATTAATTTTTCTTCAAGATGAAAAAATGGCATAGGTAATTGTTTTAAAAAATATGTGCTCAATTTTTTTGAAAATTTTATTTGTTAATTCATTGTAATAAATGACATTCGATTTTTTTAAATCAACGATTTGATGATTTTTGATTTTTTGAAAATAATTCATGTTGTTCTACAAATTTTCAAAATTTATTTTATTTTTTATTCTTTTGAAAAATTTTAAGTTGGCCATAATTTTAAAAATTGTGTTTTCCAAGGTGATTACAAGGCCAAACAAGTCATACAAAGGTCATATTTTTGCGAAAAATTTCGTACTTTTAAACAGAAATCGGCCATTTTTTGAAATATGAACCCCCTTACCAACTCATTTTCAAAATGGAGTTTTTTTTTTAAAAATGCACTCACGAAATTTTTTGTTGAATCAGGTGCCGAAATCTTTAAAAAATCCAACTTCGAAAAAAAAGTTCGGTAAATGTGATTAAATGAATTCCTGGGAAATTAATATATTACTTCAAAAAAAAAAAAAGAAAAGTCACACTAGAATTGAAATTTTGTCATACAAAAAATATTTTTTTTCATTTTTAAATTCTAACACATACCTACACATTTCTGAAAATATGTAGTGCTGGAAAAGATTTTCATAAATTTGAGCTTAAACAAAATCTTTGAAAACTTTCTCTCAAGGAAAAATTTTTAGAATTTTGTTTTGGCAAAGTTTTTCAAAATTAAGTGGAGATTTTTTAAAATAGGAGACACTTTAAAATTGTGTACCAATATAATTTTTCAAAATGAGTTGAAAATTTTTCTTCTTAAAAATGGGCTAGTAAAGATTTTTTTCAATGTGGGTTCCATTGAAATTTTTGAAAATTTTCTTCCAGCAAAAAAAAATCAATAAGTTTTTGCACTGGATATCAAGATTGCGTTACAAAAAATTAAGCGCTCTGGGGATCAGGAAAATTTAGTTATAAAAATTGAAAAAACATCTAGCAAAATTTTCAAAAATCACAAAAAAACATAAAGAAGATTTTAGTTTGAGGAATTTTGAAAAATCACAGATGTTTAAATTTTGAAAATGTCTAACAAAATATTTAGAATCCAAATTAATATTTCACCAAGAACAAAAAATGAGAAATATTAAAATTGATTAAAAGTTGGAGAAGACCTGATTGAAAATTTAATAAATTTGAAAATGACTGAATATACCTACGTATTGCTTTTGATTAAAATTTTCAAAATTGAAAAAAATTCGGGGTTGAAAAATTTAAAAATTAGAACAATTGAGAATGAGAAAAATTGACAAAGCTGAAAAAAATTATAAATTAAAAAAAAATCAGAAATCACAAAAAAAAAAATTTCGAAATCAAATTAAAATTTTAAAATATCTTTATTAGCAAATTTTTTAAAAAATATTCTAGAAAGAAATCATTTTGAAAAAATGGTCGCCTACGCCTACAGAGGGTTGCGGAAGTAGCGACTGTTATCTCATAAATTTTCCTTTTTTTTTTTTTTTTCAACTTCCTTGGGAACTTATTCAGGGAATTAAAACTTCCAATAAGCAAGTTTACTAACGTAAAAATTTGATTGCATTTAATTTTTCTTAAAATGTTTAAATCTGAAAAGATTGGATATTTTTGAAAATTTAAATTAAGTACAAAAACTCCAAAAAAAAATAGTTTTTATTGAAAAATTGAAAAACTTTGAAAAAACGAAAAAAAATTTAAATTGAACAAATTTTGAAAATTAAAAAAACTCAAAAATTAAAAAAAATCCAGCAATTTTAAAAACTTGAATAATTTTATAAAATTTTAAAATTTTAAGAATTGAAATGTCAAGAGATTGAAAAAAATTAGTTGGGTATTTAAATTTTTTTTCAAATGTCAAAAAAGTAAAAAAAAATAATGTTGAAAAAATTTTAAAAAGTAATTTTTATAGATGTAAAAACTTTGAAAAATTTTTAAAAAGGGAAAAATTAAGGAATTGAGAAAAATTGAAGAATCTAAAAAATGATGGCTATTTAGAAATTCAAAAATTGGAAACATTTAAAAATTTAAAAAAAAATTAAATACTAAAATTTTAAAGCGGTGTATTATTTTGAAAAATTGATAAATATTCGACGAATCTTATATATAATTCAGGGTAAAACTATGCTTCTCAGCTTTTTCTCCTGCAACCTCATGAGAAAATTCTGCGAGCGCCCATGCTGAGGTATTTTCATTTTCAAGTTGACTATTTTAAAAATAGCAGTTTCTGCAAAGAAAATTCAATAAATAATGCTTCAAAAACTTCGTTGACTAGTTAAACATTTGCTTTTCCACGAAATTTTCAGTATGTTCTCCATACTTTGGCTTTTGATCCTACTCATATCCTTCATTCAAGGGCATAAACACTAAACAGTTGACAAACGTCAAACATGCGAATCTTCATTCATTATGTATCTCAGAATTTGCATAATGATTTAAATACTTAATGGAATAGTTTCGTTCAAGTTGATTTGTTCAACATCAAACAAAATGGGTAAATCTTTACATAGGTTGTCCTTTTACATATACAAGTACACACAAAAGAAAATCAAATAAAACATAACACTTTTATTTTTTATACGAGTATTGTTCGAAAATTGTGTTTTATAAATTACTTCTTATCATGACACGTGCACAAAAGTGCGATAAAATTTGAGAAAAAAAAAGTTGGAAAATTTGATTTGACAATTTTACGAGTTCCAATTCTTTTGAAAAATTTTAACCCATTTGAACTGAATACTCACAAGTACAATAATGTAGAGAGAAAAATCTATAAAACTAAATTATTCGTGAATCGGTGGTAAAAAAGAAAGAAAAAAGTAAACTTCCCATTTAATGAACAATTTCAACTGGATAATATTTCGTAGGTACGTCCATGTACATACTACATATAACGTTATACAATTATTTTCCAACCGTTTATTAACCTGCCAAGTGCTAACCAAGTGCGGTGAATATTTAATGAAACATGAGGGGTTCAGAACGAAGGTTTTTCAACAAAATATTAGACGTTTCACGCAACCGATGACGGTTACCATGTAAGCAATCCTTCCATTCAAAATTTCCCAAAAGGGTACAAAAAAAACTAACTATTGCATTAAAATAATAACTCGTTAAATGCGATTACTTCCGTATAAAAGTCGGTCGTTAATTAAAAATTACGAATTAATTGTTCGCATATATGAAGTAAAGATAACAAAGCGAAGAAAAAAGTACAACTGAATAATAATCTATTACCTATATAAACGAACATAGACAATAAAGTCGAAAAAAGCACAACGAACTATACCCTCGTAATAGATAAAAGTTCCATTTACAAAATACCCAATAATCGACGTGTTTTGGCCTTCGAACATATCGTTTGTTTTTGTCGAGTCGTACCGTGTAATAAAAAGACCAAAACAATACTTGGCTAATTAAATTAACTAGAGGATTTTTCCATGTGGATATTTTGAAAAGCACTCACGTTGATTTCCAATTCAAAATTTTCAAAGGTTTCTCATTTATACGACGGTTTTGATGATTACCACGTATGTTTACGCTTTGATGATTTGTTAATTTCTACAACATATCTATAGTTGATTGAGATACTCATACTCGTATCGCGATATGTAAATAGATCAGCTCCCGGGCTCACCCCTTTGATTTTTCAATTAATAGCGACGCTTTCAAGTTTCTTAGCCTCGTTTGGTTTCGTCTCCCATAGACATTGCCATACGAACACAGCGAACATCAAATTCGAACAAGATAAAAATAAATACGAGACATTTCCGAGATCATTTTGAATAATTGGGAATACCTTGAGAACAATGAAAGCTGCAATAACCAGCACAGCCAGAGCTAAACTGACGCCACGATTTAAAAAACGAGCGGGGAATATTTCTGGGATTATAACAAGGGGTAAAGGACCTATACCTAAGTTGTACACCGTGATGAAACCCAACACACCAAATATAGGTACGAATTTCAAAATGTACCAATCGACGTGCAAATAAAAATTAACAAAAATTAACAAATACGAGAAAAATGCGATTACGTAGCAAAATATCAACAAAGGTTTGCGACGAGTCGATTTGATCACAATGCCCGAAATGGCCGACATGACGAGTTGAAAAATAGCCACAATAATGGACGATACACCTTTCGAAATTGGCGAATTTGCATCAGTCTGTTGAAATATTTTCTGCGAGTACGCTAATATGGCCGCTATGCCAGAAAACTGCTGACAAACCAGTAATCCCATTCCAACAAAGGTGATTTTTCGCATTTTACTGGAAGAAAATAAGCCTTCTTGGTAGGAAATTCCGTCAGGTTTGGCAGAACTGCGAGTGCATGGCTTTTCCAATCCAAACCAATCTAGGGATTTTTTAGCTTCAATTGGACGATCTTTCATCGATAAATAAAGAGGAGTCTCTGGTAACCAAAAATACAACAATACGAATAATACTGGAAGACACGAGCAAAAAATGTTCAGAACGTGGTACGAGAAAAAAAATCCAATCACGTTGACCAATACGATTCCAAGATTGTTAAAAACCAGAATTAAAGCGCATAAGGGGCCTTTGATATGCACATCGGCCGTTTCATTAATATACAATTGGCTATTTGAAATTATACCGCAGCCCCCAAGACCCAAAATGAATCGGCAAACGATTAAAAAAGTCGGACTTGTAGCGAAAACAATACCAATCCATCCGATTATTTGGGTTGAGGCGATTAAATATCCGTTTATTTTGCGGCCAAATTTATCGGCACATTTGCTCCATATGAATATTCCCAGAAGTCCGCCGATGTAGAGTACCGAGGTGATCCATGAGAATAATTCACTCGATATAGGGTCTTTATCTACTGGATTGTCTTTCTCTTCCAGAATTTTTTGTACTGGGCTTGACCAAGCTGCTGAGAATCCATTCGATATTGAAAGAATAGTTACTGAAATGTGTAAATGCTCTGATTAGTGCAATTTGTAGTGATACGAATATTAAATTTTTCCCTATTTTTAGTTTAGTGAAATAAGAAAGATTTTCCGATTTTATAACATTCGTTTCGTTGCCTTCATTAACCATCAAAATGTGCCCGAACCTATCTTTCGGGAGGTTTTCCAGATGAGGGATCAAACCCCTCGTTTTCTTTCGCTTATAACTCTTCAAACATGGGTTTAAATAGAACAATGGCCATAACTAAAATGAAAGTTGACAAAAATTTAAAAAAAAGAGGATATTCATTTTTTTATAAAAGTGAATAGGTGGTGCGAAAATTCACATCAAAATTTATATACGAGTAGAATGAAAAAAATGAAGATTGTCCACGTCAATATACAATTTCTAAAAGGGGTCAAATACTTGCTAATGACGACACCCTACAGACTCCAAAAAATCCCACTCCCTCCCCTCTCTGGAAATACCCAAAATGCGGGCTTCTGAGAGCCCCGTTTTCAAAAAATGTCGATAACTCTTCAGCCGCGTCCTAAAAATTTCAGAATTTCTCTGACTAACGAGTGGAATTGATTAATAAAATCATATTAAGTGTTTAAGGCACTTGAGACACTTTTTGGAGTTCATGTGGCCCAAAAATTTTTGACCCTTAATATAATTCTATTATTCATTTCCATTTGTTAGTCAATTTTTTTTTGAAAAAATCAAATTTTTGTTATTTTTGAAAATTTTGGGACATAAGAAACCCTCAAAAGTGCCCCAAGTACCATAAAACCCTAAGCATGATACGATTATTCATTTTCATTCGTTAATCAAAAAAAAAATCATTAAAGAAGTCCAATTTTCCTTGTTTTGAAAAATTTGGGGCACATGACCCCCCCCCCCTTACCCAAGTGCCCTTGTAGGGTCCTCGAAAAGTCAAATTTATTTTTCGGAGTTCACCTCGCATATATTTTTAGTTTTTGGGGTAAAAAAGTGAATGTAGCAACAATTTGCGTGAAAGTTAATTTTATTCTATTTTACCCTCATATTAAGGGGGCTATACCTTCACCCCAAATGACCATTTTGGGTCCGAAATGCATCGTAACTAATCAACTACGCGTTTATTCAAAGTTTTTAAAATAAATAGCACCATTTTTGAATTATTTTGCTGAAAAAGTAAAAAATAAAAACATTTTAACCATGTTAATCCCCATAAGAAAAAAGGGGGCCTCAAGGCACGGGTTAATATTGACCAATTTGGCTGAAATTTTTAGGATATCATTTTTTAGAGAAAATGAACCGATCTAGATATTGGGTGCTATCAAATTCGAAAAAATTTAAAATAAGTGCCACCCTATGTACAGGGAGTTTCAAGTTAGAAGTAAGGCCTTCCAACCAGAAATCATGCAACACTTACTGATTCTATGTACGTATGTTTGCGTACCCTCTGAGCAATGGGGGCAAAGTTATGAACTTGAAAAAAGAATTTGTTTAATTTTGATTTTGTTCGGTATTATTGAGCATTTTGTCTAGAATTTTTTTAATGAGCTTAATCGCCTTGCCAGATGGGCAGGGGGAGCTGCATGAGCCAAATTATTTAAAGAAACGTGTTCGAAAGTGATTGATTTTTTTTTTTTTTTCAAAAAATTAAGAAAGTTTTTCCTATTTACATCTTATTTTAATTCATGTTTCTGAATGAAAAAAGTTCGAGCTTTCAAATGGCGAAACCCCAGACCTTCCATCTCTATTTGTTAAAAAATTAGATATCAAATTTTATTTCCGAAAAACTCGTGGGAAAAAATTGATTTTTTCTCAAAATTTCAATTTCAAAAAATTATAACTGTAAATAATAAAATTAGGGGGATGGGATTTGCACTATTGAAAAATTGAGACTTCATTCTTCAGAAAATATGTCCAAAATTTTTAGGTTACCATAATTTTTTTTATTTTTTCCGAAAATGTTGAAAGTTTTTATTCATCGATTCAAAATTTACAATCATGCCCCTGCTGCCCAGAGGATAAGCAAGCATAGGTATGTACATAAAATCAGTATGTGTTGCATAGTTTCTGGTTCTACTCTGAAACACCCAGTAGGTTTATAGGTACATAATATATGTACATATTTTGACGATCGTTTTCAGGTCACCATTTCACTTTTCGAAAAAAATGAATTTAACTTTTTTGTTGCAAATTTCATCTGCTTTAATTTTATGTAGGTATTAGGTACCATTGTTCTACTTACAGGTAGTTTGAAGAGTTATAAGCGAAAAACGAGGGGGTAACTGTGAGTATATTTTTGAAGCACTTCCCGAAGTGTGAGATCTGGGGAATTTTTGGTGATTAATCAGGACACCGGAAAAAACATTTTAAAATGAAAAAGTGCTCGATGAGCCAAAACGCAATTTGCTCCATTTTTATGGTCTAATTTCGCTTCTCTGTAGAGTGTTGAAAGACTTGAATCATGAATTTTATTTTTCTGACAACTTCAACATGTCAACATTAAAAGACCCTTCCCATACATCAATCCGCCAGAAAATAATTTATATCTGTAGAAAAATATGCAAAAACCCCATTAAAAATTTCAAAAAAAAAAATTTACGGAAAGTCCAACTTAAAAGTATAATTTTTCCACCGAGAACATTTTTCCCCACGAAAAAATAATTTCTTTGCAGCTACGAGCTGCGCAATCTGTCTCTAAATCAACGGTACACAGCACATGCCACATTGTTAAAGTTTCCAGCATAGTAAATATTTGCGTTTTTTTTCGCGAAAATTTTCTTCGCTAATTTAATATTCGCCGCCTTAACTTGCCTTTTTATTCTTTAGTCAACGCGGTAAAGAAAAAAGTAAAATGATTTTCGTGTTCTGATTGAAAGTAATAAAAAACTTTTAAGTAGGTATCATTCGGAAGCAATTTTTGAATGGCGTCATTTTTCGCTCTAATTATTGAACTAATTCATTGAAACGTAAAATGAGATAAAATAATGAAACGAATAATTAATTGAATGCCGCATTAAAAAGTCAAAACACCGAATTTAAAGATTTAACCAGACCTGTGCCCATTGACTTTGGAATCTAACGAGGAAATATTGCCGACGATGAATAAAAAAAAGAGAAAGAAAACTGTAAGGGCGTTGTTTTTATATTGCTCTTGAATAATTTATTATCAATTTAATAAAAGTGTTTTACTTAATTAATTAACATTCTTTTGACGCAAAGAACAAACAATAGACTTATTTTCTTTCTGGGCCAACTTTAAATAAATTTTACAAGTTATGGTTGTTGAAGTGGTTCTTCATGTTGGTAAATTGATAATCCATAAAAAAAATGAAAATTTTAAACTTGATCTTGAAAAACTTACCGATAAATGCTGTCAAATATTGCCTATATTTAAAACGTTTGAAATCGTGAATAATTTCATTGTCATTATTTGCGTACGTTTCCATGAGGTTGGTTTTATTAGTAGAGAAAAAATATAGGAAGGTTTAAATTTAAAAAGGAGTAGCACTCGCATGAGGTACATCGAACTCAACATGAACCACGATTCACCACACTACAAGTAATTAACCCGTGGAAATTGTTTCAGAATACTTTAAACATTTTCATTATCGTAGTGATTTTATCAATGATTTGAATGATAGGAAAAGTATCTCCCCACCGTCGGGCTCATCATTTTCATGCAGTAATAAACTGACATGATTTGTCACACCTCATTAAATTTTCGAGCACAATTTAATAGGAACTTCATCTATTATCGGTGTTTTATTTTTGCAAGAACCCGATTTAAGTATATACGTATTATTTGTTTGTATACGCGAAAAAGTCATTATTGCAATCATGGCAATTTTATAAGATTAAGTAAAAATACATACCTACCTATGCTTAATAAAAAGTATGCACATCATCAACGAGAATGCTCACACAAAATAGCGAATTTAAAGATATCTCAATCTCCGAAGATGACTACATTTTAATTCTCGCAAATTACCGGTTATAACGTCATGTTGAAACTATCGCTTCGTGTAAGCATCGCCTCATATCACTAATTCATAAAACAACATGATCCAGCATACTATATCATCTTTACTATCCGAAAGTATTATTTTTAGCGGACTTCCGTGAAACGGAAATCCGCTATTGCAATCATCAGGGTTT
>FIZV01008371.1:0-12543 GCA_900050545.1 Trionymus perrisii | reverse complement strand
ATTCGCTGAGAAATCACGTCATAAATTTTTTTACTGATAACAGGGTCAGAGCATACCCTTAAATTAGCTTCTCGAGTTCGCGAATTGAAGTGACAGGTCAGACAGGTGGCGCTGGTGTACTCTGTATCCAGCTGTTCGCCGCGTCATCCAGTCCTGATGTTCGTGATTTCATCATCAGTAATTATTTTATTGCGTAGTTGTTCTCCATTTTCAACTTATTTGTAGCCCATTTTCTTATTTTGCTCGTCATTTTTGCAGTGGTCTTGTTCAAAGTTCTTTCGTTTGCCGTCTTAAAACTAAAATGCGTTTCTCTTCATTGTGAAATCATCTATCGAAGTTGAATCTATATTTTATTTGCAGTATTGGTTATTTAAAATGTCTACGTCTAGCATATCTAATGCAGATCGAAACCAAGTTCGTAGCCCGGACATAAAATTTCGTGTATTTTCCCAAAACAATGGAGAATGTAAACACGAGTTTCAGATCAAACTGAAAGACATTACTTGGGACAGTTTTCTAAAGAATTTGGTAAGTACTCAGAACGGCTTATTATTGTGGTATTTTTCCAAAGAATTCGCGTCTATGGAATGATCCCAGCAACATCTAGAATCGTATTTACGTTAAGTATTTTAATCGTGAACATTAATCTTTTGTAATAGTGATTGAAAAGGTTGCAACGTCACATGTGCACCTTTGTACGACAGACGGGACTTCCTTCGTTGTTGGTTTTTCTTGTTTGATTAATCCTTCATTGTTTTTTTTTTCTCAGTTTGGATCTCGCACCTTTGAAGAACACCCGTTGCCTACTATTGTTTTACTCGGTGATAAACATAAGGTAATAGCTGGATCATTAATTATGTTATCGGTAATATTACTTACTCACTTTTAAATAACCTGTCTCGATTTTCTAGATCGTTCTACGTCATTCGAATATCAAACAGTTGATTCGGGTAAGTTGCTTTCGCTCATGTATAAATATTTCTGAAAAATGGTTTCTCATCGTATTTATATTTTTCATTCACTTTGAAGGACGCTTTGGAAGAATCGTACAGAAGATCTTGTGTGAATTTGTTGATCCCCGAATTCGAAAATATTCTCTCAATTGCGTCTAAAGATGCTGCCCAAAGTATGCCTAGCGACGATGAAATCAGAAGAACGGTTTGTTGAATATTTCGTTTAATTTACAACATTTTCTGTTGATCGAAACAATACGAGCCATTTCTTATTATTATTTTAGAAAACAGAAATCAGTGATTTTATCGATATATTCTCGAAGAAGATTAATTTACCAGCGATGGACCAATTTGTGCAAAGTACACCGCATGTTCGCTTCTCACGCGAGGACAGGGATGAAACAGCTCGTGTAGAATTACCAGTTCGTGAAGTAAGTTAAATTGCGCTTCTAATTTTAAATTATTTGGAATGACTTTCTTACGGTTTTGTTTTCGAATTGTATTTTAGAATATCCCGCAGCTGGGCGAATTGCAAGTGAAACGTTTGAACGATGGAGATTTGATTAATCTCTTGAAAGATGGAGCTAATTTGATTTTGAAGACGTCCGACAACAAATTTGTGTCGTTGAAGTTTTA
Organism: Trionymus perrisii; assembly: GCA_900050545.1. Classification (NCBI taxonomy): domain Eukaryota; kingdom Metazoa; phylum Arthropoda; class Insecta; order Hemiptera; family Pseudococcidae; genus Trionymus; species Trionymus perrisii. Next base: position 10,954 of record FIZV01008371.1, on the reverse strand, counting down.
CAACGTAAGTTAGCTTCGTTTAATTATCGCTTGTATTCGATTAATAATTATGGCATTTTGTTATTAGGACCAACTACCGACGTTTAACGAAACCCAATGCGCGTACAGAAATGTGAATCTCGCTTACGAATGCAGCTATCTTAAAGTACCAGTTCTCGTCGACGATGAAATTAAATTCCTTTTCAAACGAGATGCTGAGTTTATACAAAAGATGTCTAAGACAATGGTTAGTTTAAATGTGTTTCTTCAATGAAACTGGAATGGCGATCATTAATACCTAACATGTTTTATTTTCTTTAGGAAGCAGCCGAGAAAGCTCATCGAGAAATGATTGTTCGAGTGAAAAAATACCACGTAAGTTAATTTCTTGGCGCTCTATTGAGGTAGAATACTTTGATACATTGTTCTCTCTAATATTAGCAGGAAGTGATGAAAAAAATGAAAACCGTTAAAGAACTATCGTCGGCCGATCCAGCCTCTGCTTCGACCAGCGGTGTGACACCAGTGGCTACCTCGACTGCTCCAGTCGAAGCATTCATTCCACTATCTAGTACGCCTTCCACCACAGCGATTGCAGCCGAACCACCAGTACCACCTATTTCGGAAAGTTCATCAAACGAGGGTGCTCAACCGCAAGGCACAAGTCGAGCCATCAGACGAGCTCATCGGTCGACTCTGCACCGAAAGAACAAACGCTGTGTGACAGCGGCCGCCTTGGCCAACGCTGGTGTGATGATTCCGTCGGCTGAAACTCAGCACGAGGCTCTTCCGGTATATGCGAATCTGACTCGTTTGCAGCGCACTTGCAACAATCTCACCAACGCGTTTCAAAACCTTCAAGAGTCTAATCCGGCCAGACATAATATGGGGTATTATAATATGAATACTTGGCAACAATCTCTGAAATCCGATTCGAACCCTGCGGTTAATACGAACGCTCGTCAGGAAACCAATCGCGAAAATTCGCCAGCCATTGGAGAGATATTGGAAAAAGTAAGTCGTTTGCCAAGATTTTTCATCATTTTCGTTGAATCACTGTTGTAAAATTCAATCTCTTTGGTTTTTAGTTCAAGACGGATGTTCTGAAAGACGTCAAGGCTTTGATAAAAGATGTCTTGGATACGTCTAAGCAGGCCCCATCGACCAGCGATGTGAAAACTTCTCGCTTATCCCATCATGACGAAGATCGACATCTTTACAAAGCATTAGATGGGTTAGTATTATGCAATAATCTTGTTTACAACTCGATTATCAACGTATTTACGTTTACTCGTATCTAGTATCTACCTCGCATGAATCATGCTGAATGTTAATATTTCGGCATAAGTCACTTCATTATGAGTCATACGAGTCGACCTTCGAAAGCAATACCACCGAGCTGGCGAACTTGTTATGTTATCGATGATAAAAATTTCAAAATATTGTCATGTCATTTGGTACTTTTTGTGATAATTTTGTTTTCTCATCGAGCAACCGGCAATGAACTGGTGTATCGAGTTATTTAAAGCAATTTGTCTACTTCTATTCGGTTGAATTATTTTTTTGAATTTAGGCTTCGTTGAATTGTTTTCGATTTTTCAACTTCTTCCCTTGCACCGAAATAATTTATACAGTTTTAACCAGTTCATCATTATTTTTTTTTAGATCGCACTTTTCGGTCGGAAAATATAAACCTCACGATAGACAGCATCATGGCAGTGGATCCTCCAAGAAGAAATCGACGTCGTTGTGTCCTACGGTACCTCTTTCGCCGCAGGAAAGAATTATTGAAATAGGCAACGGTTTATTCGTCACGTCGAAGAGCGGTTTCAAAGTGCGAATGCCACGAAACGCTTCGTTAACTATACAATTAGTGGTGTGGAAATCTGCGACATGTCGCATCTACTTACCAAGTACCAACTTACGTTTACAATTAGGAGGTACGAATTCGATCGAGTGCTGCGTTACCCTGGCCAAGCTTCCGTTTAATGTTAGAACTAATGCGGTTCAGGTTCATCACGACATTCGTATCAAATCTAAAGGTGTGAAAAGTTTCGTTTGATATGTTTTACGTACGTATATTTACACGATAGTAATTCAATTTTTTTTTTTTTTCACAGACAAATCTGGCAGATTTAGGTTGTACTTCAACGTTACTAATGGAAGCGCAATTATCGGACGTTCTTTCAAGATTGACGTTCGTGTAAAGAAAGTTTTCACTACGCCTTTTGGTAACACTGGTAAGCCTACTGGATATTGCGTATTCACTTGCTCTGTCAGAGGTGCAGAGAAAGCATATTCTTGAGGACAAGTCTTCAAAATATTTTTTGGGGAAAAACGAATTTTTTTCGGAAATTACAGTGGCGATTCTGAGAGGAAAAATGTAGGGAAGTCAAAAAGTTGATACTTTACAGCGTCACTTTTTCAAAGAGTTGTTTCATGGAATGAATTGAAAATTTAATCTTTTGAAGAATTCGAGGTTGGTTTCTTTAAAATTCAGGGTAATTTTTTTTTCACATTTTCAAAAATAACTGAACGTTGCCTTTTCGAAAATTCTCTAATTCATAAAAAGTGGCGATTTTTCAAAAATTGAAGAATTTTCAGAAATCGTTACTTTTTTAAAAAATTGTTTAACTTTTCAAAATTGACAAATTTTCCAAAATTTGAAAACTTTTTGAAATTGGCAAAATCTTCAAAATTTACAAATTTTCAAAAATTGATAAATTCTCCTAAATTCACAAATTTTTCAAAATTCTCAAATTTACAAAAATTTACAAATCCTCCTAAATTGGGAAATTTTTTAAATTGACAAATTCCCCAAAATTTACAAATTTACAAAAATTGATTATTTTTAATGATTTTCAGAAATTATTAATTTTCAAAATTTTCAAATTTTCAGTAATGCATAAAATTATAATTTTTTAGAGTTATCAAAAAAATCAACCCCCTCCCCCCCTCAAAAAAAAAATATATGTATCAAAAGAAACAAAAATAGAACGATTCAATAATTTTCAGAAATTATAAATTTTCTAAATTTTCAATTTTCAGTGATGCATAAATTATAATCGTTTTGGGTTTTTTATGAAAATCACCCCTCCCCCTGCCCTAAAATGTATCAAAAGAAACATCAAAATAGAACACTAATAAAACACCCTCAAAAAGATACAAATTGAAAAACAAAATTTCACTTTAATTTTTAAATTATTTAAAACTCTGGAATTGAGCCCCAAAAATCATACATTACATTGACAATTTACTTACAATTTCAGAAAATTGCTGGATCTTTAAAAATTTGACAATTTTGGAAAAAAAAATAATTTTTAGAAATGTAACGATTTTTAAAAAGGCGATTACTTCTGAAAATTCTACAATTTTTATAATTTTTGGGAAAGAAATTGTTATAAAATTCAACAATTTTGAGAAAATTTAGCATTTTTTGAAAATTTACAATTTCAAAAAATTATTAAATCATTAAAAATTGGAAATTTTTAATTTCATTTTTTTAAATGTAATAATTTTTAGAAATTTGGCAATTTTTGAAAATATTATGATGACTTTTGAAAATTCTGCTATTTTTAAAAACTTGATAATTTTTGTGAATTTTATAAAATACGAAAATTTTTGAAAATTTTACATTTTTTGAAAATTTACAATTTCGGTAAATTATTGAATCATTAAGAATTAACGATTTTTAAAAATTTGGTAATTTTTAATTTCAATTGTTTTTCAACATTTGTCAGCTTTTGAGAAATTGACAATTTAGTTAATGAGAGCCGAAAAAATGTGAGGGGTGTAAAAAAAGGGGGTGAGAGCAAATTAGGGGGAAGTCCTCAAAAGCTGTGGGGGGTCTCGGCACCCCTGCATTATTTTGAGAAAGAAAAAATTATCCAAGAAAAGAAATGTGGAAAACAACGATTTTTTAAAAAGAAAAATGAGGTAAAAAACGACTTTTAGGGGGTTTTGAGCGAAATAGTGTCAAAGTCATAAAAGTGATTAACAAAAATATCAGTAATTATTTTTTTTATCTATTTTTTTTTTCACTATACGTAGCACATTATTTATGTGTATGTATGCTGTCATCTTTGATGATGCCTCTTGAACACGTTATCATTTTCGACAAATAAAAAAATATATTGTTAATACTGCGCAATTGGAATCGCGTTCGGTGTGTTAGGCAGGGTCGGTGAAGAACCGTATCATAGTCATGCATGTGGACTGTCGAGTGGTGTTTGATTTTCGTCGTCATCGTTATTTATATATATTTTTATTTGTGAAAAAAATGATATCAACGTGTTCGCGAGGATTATGACATAATAAACTGGTGAGCGAGTAAAATACGCGACTTGTAAATACATTCTAAGTACATAAATTTACATTAGAAATGATAACATCGCCCACTATATTCCTGCCCCTTATTTATGCTAACTAACGACGAAGACCGACGATTAAACCATGCAGAAGTCATCCAATTCTTCAGCGCCTATTAAAACCAAATGAAGTTCACGTGAAAATTTTCATTGATGATCTATTGTTGTCTATGAGTACTGGCAGTACTCAGCTTGGCAAACAAAAAAGGTTATGTAGGTACTTATTGTCTAATTTCACTATTGGAGGAGCTACACTATTTTTTTTTCCAAAATTGAAAAATAAAAAATAAAATAGAATGAAAAATGTAGTGTAGGTCGAAAACAAAAAAATCTTACGTGAACTTCTTTTGTAGGAAAACCTCGAAACCTCTCTCTCATATCTAGACTTGTAATCAAAACGAGCACCTCAAGTTAAGTAGCATTTCTCTCTAAAATCAAGTCGATTCGAAAAGGAAGGCCTTCGAATTGTAATTCGTTAAAATCCCACCCCCACGACTATTTCATTCGCTCGACGAACATTCGTCAAGAAACACAAAGTTAATTAACGAAAGATTTATTTTATTTATAGAACCAACATGGTGAAAGAGAAATACACAAAAACTGGATGTTTTCTTTACTCGGGAAAATGCTGCCGCCGAATATTACCGAAAAAGAAAACTACACGTAAGTCCATTTCCATTCTGCCGACTCATCTGTCGTGTGTAGGAGTACGAAGGGAAGGAAAAAGCCTCAATCGAACAAAGTAAACGACCGACCATGTTATTCCAAATCGTAGGCGAACAGTATCAGCGACGTCAGCGGGCATGTTTGCTTTCTATCTAATGTTAGAATCGAACAAATGAACTAGCCGAAAATTCGCCTATCGTGGTTGAAAATTTCGCACACATAAATTACACTCGGATAAGATTTTTTTCATAGCCGTTTGTGTATAAAGCTGTGTCTAGCGCAGCAGCCACTGGGCGGGCAGGGCTAACGGTACGGCGACCATTTTCGGTCGAAACACACAGAGGAAAAATTTTCGACGATAATTCAAGCGAGTAATGGCTCGACGGTTGAAGCCGCCTCATCGAGTCGAAATATTTCCCATACGAGGGTAAAAAAAATTACTGAATTGAAGACCTCGAACGAGTGAAGAATTTTCCACAAACGACATCCGAAGCTATTAGAATTTTTCTTTCAAAAAATTACAAAATTTTCAATTTTTTTTTTTTTTTTAGCTACGAATCTTTGCGTTAGAAATTTTTTGCTGTTGGTAGAAGCATAAAAAAAAAACATTTTACCGAATCGAGTCGCGCAGAAATTTTCTCGTCAAGGACACGACAAGTCGACAGTGGGTTTTTTCCCGCTTCGCGAATAGAATGGTCGGAGATGGGATCAGTTAAAATGTAAAATATGGCCGTATGTTTGACTGGAACAATAAATGATCGTACACAAAACCGAGAAGGCCGTGACCAAGATACGAATTTTCCATTTTAGTCAGACGAGCTCGTTTTTTATCACCAGTTCATTTCGTCCAACGTATCACCAAAAAATACTGGAAAATCAGCTGATAAAAAATTCGGTCATTCGACGACAAAGGATACACGAAGACGCGACATTTGCCCACAAAAAAAAATCCGCCTCAAAAAGGAAACGGAATATTGAGAAAAATGTACATCAATATTAAAGTAAAGACTCGAAAAGCGAGGATACGTCTAATTCTCGACCAACTCGACACTCACGTAAATTTAAGACTAGACGGAACATTCAAGTCGATCATAACGGCGCTACCTTTACCAGGATACGGTCGTCCGTTCGTTCCCGGAAATGAGAAGCCATTCACGAAAGTCTTACGAGATTTATCGAGTCGACCGTCAGCCAAAGTATGGGCTACGGGCGTAGCACATTTATGTACCAAATTCGGATGCATGAACAGCGTATCGCCGAGTCGTAAATTAACGTAAACCGATCGTTCTAGAGGAAATTTCCGTTCAACCAGCGCCTCCTTCAATTCGACGTTTTTCGTCTCGTGTAGGAACAATTCTTCATGATGCGATCCCGGTATCACGAACAGTGCGCTGGTCGGATCCAAGCTGACGAAGGTTTTCACGTAGCTGCCCGTATTATTAATATCTTTCCAATTCGGGTCGATTATTTTACGATATTCGAGATCCTGGTGCCATTCTTTACGTTCGTTTGGCAGGAAGAAATGAGCCTGGTTCAGCAAATGGTCCGCTTTACGACTACGTAACAGCTGACCAACGGGTACGGTCATTTTCGGCAACCTGGCCAGCCTTAGAAGCTCCGGTTTCACTCCACCGACCCAAGCTATCAGCTCGATTTGCATATGTGTTCCGTTCGATACGAGCAGAATAGACGCAGATTGATTATCACGTCCTTGGAATTCAATACGACATTTCTGGCCGTCCGGTACATCGAAAGGAGACGCGTTTTCGACTTCTAGTTGGGCTTCGGTGAACGCTTGATCCAGTAGTGTTTTTATGTAGTCTACTTCATCTAACGTATAAAGATTACCTATAACTAGATAACCATCTCGATGGAATTGTTCGACTTGCTCGCACGGTATGACGTATTCTGAGTCACCGATCTTCGCACGAGTATCAGCATCCGAATCGTTGTGCATTTGAGTCGATAACGGCGGTGGTTGGAACAAACACACGAAACGCGGATTTGATCAATGTATAAAATAGATATGTATAATATAAATATGAAATATCGTCTTCGTCAAACTTTTACGTACTCTATTGGCAATCAACGTATTGCATACGTAGGTCACGAAATATAACTACTCGAGGAAACGATTTTATCTTTCGATTTATGCGGCTAAATCCTTATCGCTCTTTGATAAAAAATAATTGCGGTTATCTACCGCGTATATAGAGCGCGTTTTTAAAACAAAAATATAATCAACGAGCGTATTTTAGGAAAGCGCGAGTTTATACGTATAACTAGCAATTTTTCCACTCCGAAAATCAATTACATACCACGAAAGATGTGATGATTCTATGTGTCGGAGGTCGACTCTAGTATTAAAAAGACTTCACATACCTGAAAAACATGAAAAACAACCCATTAGCATTCGAAATAAATACATAAGATATTTTAAAATTTCTAAGAGGAAAATCTCACCTGGGATTTCCACGAAGAGCAGCATGATGAAGAGCGTTGAATCCGTTGTTGTTGGTTAGCATCATATCCGCGTTGTGGTCCAAAAGCAGGGTCAGCATATCGTCTCGTTTCTTCGCAATGGTATCGTGAAGTGGAGTATCACCTTCTAAATCCTGTACACGAAAAATAAGGAATAATCGTTGCAAAACAAACTCTACGACCATTTACTCTCTATTTCCAAGTTGAAAGAAAATCGCTACCTGAAGACTGGGATGGCATCCAAGTTCGAGCAGCGTTTTTACGACGCTTCCGTGTCCTTTATTCACGGCTACGTGCAACGCAGTTTGTCTGCGTTTATTCCTCGCATTCAAATCAGCGCCGGCGCTTGCTAGCAACGTCATTACACCCGGTTCGTCTCCGAAAGCGGCATGATGCACTGCTCGATCTCCGTCTTTATCCTATTTGCCGATAGGGGGACAAACAATCGATAAGTATGTAATAAGATTGAAACTGGCGTCATTGCAAGACGTACACACAACTTTGACGTGTGTACCGATGCACGTAAGATAAGAGATACAACGTAATGGAGACACCATACAACATTTACCTCTACTTCGACGTCGGCTTTATGATGCAGCAGCATTTTAATCACCTCCAAATGACCATTCTGCGAAGCGGCTTGTAACGCTGTGTATCCACCGAATACGCCATTAACATCAGCATCTGAACGTCTAAGGCATTCGTCGCACTTCTGGATATCTCCGATGGCAGCCGCTTTTACCAATTCTTCATTCACGTCTCCGGTGATGTGGGTTTCAAATAAATTCTTCAATAATATACTCAATCGTTCTGAAAAAAGAAGAAAACACGAATTAATCAATATTATTGCATATAACATCGTTGTAAATAAATTCTGAAGAAGATACCAACCACCACTAGACGATCCAGCGAGACTACCGTCGGCTGAGGCGACTTTTGTGACTGCTAACGGATTATATGTCCAAGAAGTACCGCATACGTCTACTTTCAAATCGTTATCTTGGTAGATTTGTAGAACGCATCCGATTTTTCCAAGCGTCTACAAAAATAATATCAAGATTAGAGAAAAATAAACGATAAAATATCAATTTACAACGTTACTTTACCGGCGACATAGCATCGGCCCATTCGCCATGACCTCTTTGTAGAATCTTGATTTGATCAGCATCGCTACAAATCTGCACCAAATCTCCAACTGCGAATTGTTGCGGTGTCAAGTTAATGTCGCCGCTCAGCGCTGCTCCTGCTGTCAAAGAAACTGGAACTCCGGTTAAAACTGCTGGGTTGAATGTCCACCTGCAAAATGAAAATATTCTTAATAACAAGTTCAAATGAATACTAAAAGTCAACCGTCTTCATTTACCTGTTGCCACTGGGATATCGTACGACAATATCGTGATCTTCATCTATGCCCACCACACTTCCGGTATTTCCCAAACACTCAAACATACCGTCAGTCCAGCCGCCATGGCCTTGCTGGAGTGACTGGACGATTTCTAATTCCAAATCTACGTTCACCTGTAGAAATTAATTTTCGAATAAAAAACATGGTACAAAACTATACATAATACAAAAACAAAAATAGTATACTTTATCTCCGACGTGAAAATTGAAAGCACCTCCGCGAGACGATCCTTGCTCTCCGAGAACTGGTAAATGGTCACGATAAACGGTGATTCCTTTCGCATCGCTGACAACTTTCAGATCGGCCTGCGAAAAAAAAAACCTCAATTTCAAGTACAAAATTACGCAAAAAAAAACACAAATTAAACGAAATAAGTCATACCATTCCTTCGAAACCAACTCTGTACAAATTCTTGGCATTATTATCCCATATGACGTACGCGGCAGATCTTAGACTCGTCGCCGACCAATCTTGAATTTCGTTCACTTTACCACGTCGACCATTTCCACCATCTTGATCTTCCCATTGCCAGTCAATACCACGTACAACTCGAGCTCCAGGGAAAATACCACGTACAGTGACTTTTTTACTCTTACGTCGAGGATCCAGTAATGCCCTACGTGCAGATAGAACAGAGTACATACAGAACAATGGACTAAAATTACTATCTAAACATCCAAACAATAAAATAACATACCTTTCACTACCCGGTGTAGTAATTCGGGCAAAACGATGTCGTAACACGTGTTTTTCACCGTGATAGCAAATGCTGCACAAGTCGTAATTTCTACAATCGACGCATTTCCAACGAATACCGTAAATTGGCTGTTGTCTACATCCATCGCACATAGTTCCATCATGTTTTATACCTATCGAACGAAACCACATTATTTTAAATAAGTAGCTAAAATTTTTGATATAAAAGGAATAATCTTTACCTGTTGGGGCACTATCGAGGATCCTCAGATCGAATGCAACCGAACATCGATAATTGGCAGCCGTGCCGTTATCCCACATGACGACTACCTCCTCCGGAGATTCAAAATTCCTAACAGTTCCAACGTGACCATCACCGCCATCCTAATGAACCGATAAGATATAAGATTCATCAATCACGAGACAAAAAACTTTCGCAATACGCAAGACGTTGATTTAGAGTAAAATAAAAATACAAATTCACTCACTTGTTTACCCCATTTCCAGTCAGGACCACGAATTACCCTAGCACCAACTCCTTCCATCATGAAACGATTACAACGATTCGACGGAGCTCTCTCCATTGTGGATCCTGCGGCCAACATACATCCAACACTACTTGCAACGAATTATTACGACATTTTACTTACGAGAAACAAAAACGCGATACATTTTCAATGCAAATGTATTAAAATCCCGAACGCAAACACTCGAAAGGGAAGATTGAATGAAAATTCAACGCTAACGAATAAATTTTCAAATTATTTCGCGAAATCTCACTATCACTTTCTTGTACCGCTCCGCTACACAAAACAACTGGCAAGCAAGACAAGTGTTGGTAAGGTGTGTTCCGCGTGTTCCGACTGTTTGGGCACCTGCAGCGCTAGTGTCGGGGGGATTAAGTACATTGTACATTGCAGTATATGGAAGAATTGAGGTTTTTTGGATTTTTAAGGAAAACGGTGTAGTCCAGTGAAATTAGCTCATATGAGGACTCACTTGTAATAAATTGGGGGAAAAATTTTTTTGCGGCAAAATGCTTGGGATGGTGTCCTGATCAACATACTAAAACCCCCCCAAAATCCGCGCGGAGCTTCTCCCCCCAGATCCACATTTGTGCCCCCAAATACAGTTTTTCGCGTTTTTCTCGTTTCCTATTGGTTTTTTCAAAAAATTAGCTCTATACAATTTTGTAGAGCGTAAAATTTTACATAAAATTGATCCTACAAAAATTTTCGTAGGACCCTCCCAACGCGAGATACACCCCTCCCAATTGTAACGTTAGTTCTTTATTTTCTCAACTTTGTGTTTTAGCGATGTTATTTTCAAAGTAAAATAGGAAACAATGACTACTTTGGTA
>FIZV01008353.1:0-25547 GCA_900050545.1 Trionymus perrisii | reverse complement strand
TTCATGTTTTTTTTTTTTTTTTTTTTTTTAATATATATATAATTTTATGACAATTTTAATTCCAATTTTATTTATGTTACTGTTATTTTATTTCCCTTCTTTAAATTTTGGTGTTTTTCCAAATTTTTAAAAAAATTTTCATTTATTTTATTTTTTTTGTGTTTCGTTTTTTCTAATTTATTTTTTAATTTTAATTTTAATTTTTTATTACTACTTGCTCCTATTTTTAATTTTTACTGTTTTCATTTTTGTGTGAAATTTTTCCAGTTTTTTTGATGACTTTTTTTTTTCAAACAATCATAAAAATACAGTATTGCAATTTTACTACTATTTTTTCTTTTTAAAATTTGTTTTAAAAAGATACCTTCAAAACTTGAAAAATAAAATTGAAAATTGAATAAATTCCTTTCAAGTGAAAAGTAAAGAAAAAGTAGTAAAATTGAAAGTGTAAAATTTATTCCCCCCCCCCTAAGGAAAAATTCTATAGAGAAGATTGGAAAAATTTCACTGAAAAATAATATGACAAGAGGGTGAGGGGGAGGAAAATTTTCTGTATTTTTATTCATTTTTTTTTCAGTTTAAAATTTTTCTTCAATTAATTCTCATTTATTATTTTGCCTGTTTAATTTTTTCAAAGATTTTTCCCATTTCTTTGGTGGAATGTTTTTTTTTCGTTTTGAGCAAATTTCAAATTTTTCCATTTAATTATTTTTTTCTTCTTTTTTTAAAAAGTTAAATATTCTTGTTTTAATTCTCTTCTTCTAAATCTTGTTTAAAAATTTTACTTACTTCATTTTATTTTATTTTATTTTATTTTTCTGTTTTTTTTTGTTCTGTGCAAATTTGACGTTTACTTTTTTTTGTGTTTAAAATTTTTTTATGCCTATTTTTGTTGAAAATGAGGGGGAGGGTGAGACGGATTTTTTTTGTATTTTTCAAATATTTTCTTTTTCTTTTCTTTTTTTCAAAACCTTTTTGGACTATTGAAAAATTTTTTCGTTTTATAAATTTTTGTAATAATATTTTTTTTCAATTTGAAGTTTTATTCTGTCTTATTCAATTTCATTTTTTGCTTGCTTTGTTTTTTTTATGAGTTTTTTTTTCGGTTTTTCCAATTTTACGGAATGTTTTTTTTTGTTCTGGCCAAATTCGACATCTTACAATTTCACTTCTTTTTTTTCAATTCAATTTTTTTGTTTGTATTACTCACAATCAGCTAATTTTTCATTTTTGTTTGTCACTTTTTCATTTTTTTTTTAATAATTTTTTTTTTGTTATTTTATGTAAGGATAATTAATCTTGCATTTTTAAAATGAACTTTTGCTATTTTTAAATATTTTACACCCACTTTCCGATTAAGGGGTGGGGGTGGGGGGTCAAATCAACCCAACTTAATTCATTCTCATAATTATAAATAACTTCAAAATGTCTGTTTTTTTACGTCATTATCGTCTACAAATCACAATTCGCAATAAATTTTCAATCATTTTTTTTTCCAAACTTAATAATTCAGGCAACTTGGTGGAAAAAGGGGGAAAAAATTATCTACGAAAATATCTCCACGAAAATTTTCAAGCCAGGTCAAAAACACCCGAGCGAGCGAAACACGCGTACCAAGAGAAACATGTGTCAGTGAAGAGGGTGAAAGGATACAAGGGTAATAAAGGAATAGGCCGTCGAATCAATAAGCATATTTTTTATTTATTCGCAAAAGAAGAAGCACACGCTCTTTCGAGTGCGAGAAAAAAAATGCCTGAAGAGAGAGAGACAGAAAGAAAGAGAGAATATACCTATTGCGAACTTGCGAGAGCGCCCTTGAGCCAACCTTCACCTGACCGCGTGCCCAAGTTTGCGCTGATACGTCTCTCTCATCCTCTCTCATCGACTGTGGCAGGGTAGATGAGCCTAAGCTGGCCTGACATAAGGCAAATTGTATAATATCGTTCGGAGCTCGCTCGTTGATACGGAAAGTTTGAAAAAAGAGGTAATTCCATCTCGTGCTCGATGAAAAAATGCCTATCTTTCAATTTCAATGATTTGCCTTCGATGGCAAATTTTCGTACGATTCCTCGAGCGATTTAGTGTTTGTTTTTTTATTTTTTATTTTATTTTTTTGTGTTTTATTTCGAAAGGAAACTTTATATTGTGAGGTTTTCTCGGAGGCCTGCGTGAGAAAATTGAAATGAAAAGGTATAAATTGATTCGAAATATACCTATCGCGTTGATAAGATGGAAGAAAGTTGTTGAAAAAGCGAACAATGTAGGAGGTGTAAGTGCACACTGCACAGTCCGCAGAGCTCGTGTTTAGAGAGCGTGAAAATTACCAGATTTACGACAAATCGGCGTCAACGCGCGGTATACTCGACGACGTCGACGTCCGAGTCAGAAAAACAGAGTGAGAGAGACAGAAACGAATACCGGCCGTTGAAGCTCGCAGAGGTAGGCCTACTACCTGTGCTGTGTGTACAAGCGAGGTGAGTTTTTATTGAATGAGCGAGAGCGCGTGGAATTCGTGTAATTTCTATTAGGCGACTATAGAAGGAAAGATTTCGCCAACGTTCGTGGTATTTCTGGTTGGTAAAATTGTGTTACGACCTAAATATCCGAACCGAACCGACGAAGGTACTCGTACGTACGATATATTGCTGAGTACGGACGCCAGTCCGGCACGTCGTCGTAGCGACGCCGGCGACATCGACAGTGGCCTTATAATTCCCCTATGGACATCGCCAGTTCGCCACTGGATCCGATTAACCTGGTGTAAAATGCCCACTTACGTAGAAAGACTGCTTAAAAATTGATGCAGGAGAATAGGCCCACTGACCAGAGGGTGGTAGTGCTTTATATAAATATAGAATCGATGAGCCACCGAGCGGTATGCATTGTGTAGCCAATAATAACGACGATGACGACATACCGTCACACAAGGCTCAACGATCTTTCAATTCGAGGGTATTACACCTAGCACGAGAGAGAGCTTCTGAAATGTGGCGAAAAATCTACTTCACGTGTAACCCAAGTCGAAATTTTGCGCACGAGGGTGTCCTTCACACGACGACGCGACGGGTACTTTGCTCCACTAGCTCACTAACCTTTTCACATTCCAACGAACCGATGAAAATTGGAAAATTTTTACTCGGTTAATGGTTTACTGGCACGCGTCTACATTGTCTGGCATCCAAAAATTTTCACCAGTTTTTTCGAATCGCCAAAAGACGACTTGTCTGCGTCATCTATGTCGTTTTCATTCCAATGAATCATCAGTTTTTCACGACCAAGTCAAAGGGACGAAATTATGAATGGTTTGAAATACGTCGTTGATAGTTTTTTGATAATTTTCCTCCGTTCCGAGGAATCATTTTTTTTATTCATAGATGGGGAAAATGTGGGAAGATGAATCATATCGATGGGATGTTGCTTTGATAAAGTAATCAAAATATTTATCGTATTTTTATTTTTTATTTTGTTGTCGTGGTTCGTTTTCTGTTGAAGAATTTGCATATTTCGAATGAAAATGATCATTTAGGCACCATTGATGTCGAAATGATTCTATCAAATGATCTTTGAAAGGAGAAGATCATTTTAAAATATTGTTGGCAACGTATTCATTAATCTGAATCATTTGGAAATCTATTTTGATTTGATTTCAATGATGTTCTGCATAGTTGGACGATTCATGATGATCAGTGTTGATTTTGATTGACCTTTGAATCGTTAGAATGTCAAATAGTGCCTTGCTGCACTACGCATCATCAACCCAGTTTTGGGTATGTTTAACTACTCGCAGATAAACTGTCCGCAAAAACTGTACAAATAGAAAGAAGTACCCTAATTTTACGTACCTAGTTGTAACCAAACCATACGAGATCTAATATAAGTATTTCTCCAAACGTATTTTAGGCTTGATCTTTGGTTCCGTCTCGTCTCCTGGCTCGTGGGTGTTCATCCAGTTGAGACTTCAGTGAGTAGGTAGGCTATGTCCCTTCTCCCTCCTCCGCCACCAGTACATACATATACTGATCTTTGTATGTGGTTCTTAAAAATCATAATTTAAAAAATCTTAATTCTTGAATCGGTCTTTTCTATGAATTTTTGATTTTATAAGTTATATTGACATTGACCTTGAATGATCCAAAAGAAAAAGTATATCAAATCGACCTTGATGACCTTCTCGTGTCATTGTAAAATATTTTTGGTTCCTTATCAAGTTATCAATATCTAATCTTGTATAAAATCTTTTGGTTTTCCAAAATGATGGTTTCAGTAATTTTATTAGTACGTTGACCCATCCTCATTATGAAAACAGCAATGATCTGTGTAACCTTGACCCTCGAGTGTTCAGATCATTCGAAAAAATTCTCATATTCGATAGTTTTATCATAAATCGGTCACTTATGCTATGATAATTTTCAATTTCTACATTAACCCTGGTTTTGGAATCATTCCAAGACATCAGATTGACCTTGATGACCTTTTCTAATCATTCTAAAATCTATTTCGTATTTTATAAATTTCGAATTATTTTGGATCAGATGCTTCAATTTACAATTTTTCAAAATTCTAGATAGTATATTGACTCATATTCATTCTAAAATGAGAAATGATGAATGTGACCTTGATCTTTGAACATTAAGATTATTCAAAAGTGATCATATTTGATTCAGTAACTTTTGCGATCACAGTTTGTCAATTTCAACTTGAATGTTGGTTTAGGAGTCAAAAAAAAATCAGATTGATCTTGATGACCTATTCTAGTCATTCTGATACATATTTTCAATTATTTGACCTATTTCATATATTGGGTCAGTCTGTGCGACCTTGACTCTTGACGTCATTTAGAAAATTCTCGTATTTGATCAAAGAAAAATGATGATGGATTGACCTTGATGACCTTGACCAGTAATTCTAAAACATTTTTTGAATTTTATCAATTCATATTTTCGGATTATTATGCTTTCATTTTCTGAATTGACCTAAGATATAATCATTCTAAAGAAATTACCTATGTGACCTTGACCCTCCAAAGTCCTTTTAAAAATGTCCATACGATTATTTGATTATATTTTAGTCTTGAATCAGTTACTAGAATATGTGATCCTAATTGTATGATTTCTACGTTGATGCTGGTTTTAGTCATTCAAATGGATCAATTTGACCTTAATGACCTTTTCAATTAGGTACTCTAAAATATTTTCAGTATTTATCAATTTTTATTTTGAAGCCGATCCTTTGATTTTCTAAAATAATAATTTTAATTTTTTTCATTTTATTTGGTAATATTATTGACCTGTATTCACTCTGAAATTAAAAGTAATCAGTGTGACCTTGACCTTTGAGCGTCAAGGTCATTAATTTTTTTTTATATTTTATTGCAAATTGTTTCGAATTAGTCGCTTGTGTGATCTTGATTCGTTAATTTCATCTTTGATGTTGGTTTTAGAGTCATTTAAAAAATATTAGATTGACCTTTTTGACCTTTTTTAGTCATTCAAAAATATTTTAAGTTTTTAAAAAATATTATCAAATCATTGATAAATATTATTTTTTCATTTAAAAATTTCCGATTTTTTTTTCGACGGTTTATAGTTGATTTTGATTCATGATTTTGACTCCTGTGTTAATTTCGGCTCATTCAGATACTTCATGTTGATCAATTTGATCCTGCTGGCCTTTCGAGATCACTGAAAAATTTCTTGATATTCACACAATATTCTCAAGTCATTCAGAAATCCCATTTCAATTTTTTGATTTTTCTATGGAAAGTTTGTAATTGATTGTAATGCGTGATTTTGACCCTGTAGAGATTTCACATGATTCAGAAATTTCAAATTGATGATTCTGACCTTTCAAGGTCATTCAAAAATCTTCTCGAATTGTTCAAAATACTATTTAAATTTTCTGATATTTTTGTCGAAGGTTTGTAGTCAGTTGATTCTGATGTACGAGTATGACTTTAGCTCTGCGATAATTTTTGATCATTTTAAAATTTTATATTGACCTCATTGACCTTCTGGAATCATTCAGAAATATAATTTTGTCCTCATCAATAGAACTTTTTGTTATCGAAAAATTTTTTAATCTTATATTCGCGGTTCATTATAATAAATGATCCTGATTTATGATTTTGATTCTTCATTGATTTCAAGGTCATTCAAATCTGACCTTTCAAGGTCACTTGAAGATATTCACGATATTTAAACAATTATTCTCGAGCCTTTCAAAAAGTGAGAAATTCCATTTCGTCATTTTAGCTTATTTCTTATCATTTAAAAAAAATTGATAATCTCGAGGTGCTCTTTGTGTATAATTTGTCTGTCTTCGATGGTACATTTGTAAACGTTTAATCACTTCGTCTCTTCTACATCGTGAAATTTTTTCAATTTTTTTTTCCCGATCTTTGAACTCTGATACAAACGTATAAATAGCCAGTCTGGGGCAATTACCAATCCAGTTTCGTGACCAGATAATGGTCTCCAGATATAATTCAAAGAACCTCGTTATCAATACGTGATTGTGAAACGTCGCCTAGGCGAACATTGTCATTTTCCAGTCGGCAGTCACCGATTTAGTTCAACAATCCGTGCCTAATTACTTATGCCATGGCAGCGATTAATATTCCAAAATGTGCGTAATTGCGAGCACCAATTGGACCACTACAAAATAGACAGATAATAACCAATTGAGACCAAGTCACTGATTGTTAATCGAGACGATTTCGGTTGGAGGAAAAAAATACTTATGTGCTGCCGTAGGTTGGTGGTGATGAAATGCTCGCTCTTTCTGCGGTTTTCCTCTCTCGGATATATTCTCTTCTCAATCTGTAGGATGAGCAGTACGATCCGTACCCATATTATATTCACGTATTGTATCGAAGTTATACTCAGTTATTACAGTAATTCAGAGAGAAATTCTACCGGCCGGCCGGCCTAGTATCCCATTGGGTAACTGCGTATTAAAAAACCGTACATACGAGAGTGGCTGGCGACCTGGCAACATTGCACACGTGCCATTGAACCGAACGAGCGAGTTTCGCTCTAGTATAATAATTATATACGCGGCCGAGTTGATACTATACGAGTCATCGGAATGGATCTCGGCGATTTTTGTGATTTTTCTATCTCCTTCTTTCTACAGAGAAATGTCGTCATGGGGTTTGTGGGCACTTTCCTTCAGGGTCACATCGAACAGGCTGTGTGGGTGAGAGTAGCTCCTCGTCTAGGGTCATGGTGAGATTTTTCCCGAATTTAATTTCTTCTCGGGGCATAAATTTGATACGAAAGCCTACGTAAGCGGTGTACCAGTATCAAGGTCTTGTACGTGTAATTCGGATGCGCGAAAAATATCCAAATATTTGCACAAGTTGTCGCAGCAACGGTATATTTTCTAATTCGATGATAATAAATGTGTGCTCGAAACATGCCTACGTCAAAGATACAAGTGTTACGTAATTCCCTCCACACGTACGAGTCGTCTGTCTACATTGTTCAATGTACCAGTAGGTTTGGTTTACTTAGCTTATTTTATATCAGTTTTTCTTGCTCTTGCTCCGGTGGCCAATTTCATAAGCTCTCTAAGGTGCTCTGTCCATTGCCAAAGAGCCAAGCATTCGGCTGCACTTACAGCAACGATTTGGTACGCGATCTACGCAATATTATTGAGCTCTTTGTTTGCTGCCAGAGTACAGACTCCATCGGATGTCTAATTGTCTGCATGGCTCTGGAAATTACGCAATGCACCTTCCTAATGGATTTGAAAAGTATTGTGGCAAGTGTACGATACGATATCGAGTAGAAAAATGCTCTCTATCGAATGTATTGTGAATACCACACTGTACCTGCGTATGTAGATAACTTTCACGGTAATAAAAATTACATTACGTAATCGCACACGTACAACCTATCCGAGTGTACCTACCTCTACATAACACCATAGCACTGTATCGGACAACAATGTTTGCGTTTATTAATTAGGCATTGTGTACACTATAAATCCTCGATACTATAATATGTTTTCGCTATTCCATTGTACGATCATCATGGATTCGTGGATGGTCTCGCTGGCGTATTATCCAACTAGGTTGATGCATATTTATGTGCCTTATTATTATACATGCAGAAACATCAGCGCCAGCTCTCGAGTATATTAACTTATCTGTTCTATAATCTTAACGAGGTGCTATGTCAATTAAGGCAAAGATCTTTAACGCAATACCCAACACGAGAGAGGTATCAGAAGGGAAAATAGCATTTCGGCTATGTAATCTTTTCACACGTGTGCGGATCTATCGGTGTCGAGGTAATGGAACTGAGCTATTCTTCGAATTCTGACTGAGTTTAGTTAGCCTATATCGATGGGGTTTTCCTCGTTGCATTGGTACAAGCAGGGAGTGGTGGCGAATGATTTTATTACTCGTGTTTTTTCCTTATTTTTACGACGCTGTTCGATGAAATTTTGCATCTTCGACTGATGGCAATTTTGTAATTTGAAATTTATTATGTACTGTGGTTGATTTGATTTTGTATGGGTAATTAAATGATGAGCGGTGTTGCCAAATTTGCAAATAATAGCTAAATTATGATGGTATTTTTTTGGCTCAAAGAACAAATTAGGATTATTTTATTTTATTTATTTTTTTTTTTTGAGGAAAAAATAGGTGTCTATAGGATTTTTTCGATAAAATTTGTGCAAATTAAATTTTAAAACTACTTGATTGAATTTTTGGACTTTTTGAAAGCCTATAAATTGGTGAATGGAAAGAGTGCGGCAGAAGGGAAGAAGCTGTACTCTTTTCCTTTTCTCCGATTGCGTATTTGCAGTATTTGGCATCGTATTTGAAAAAATGCTCAAATGAATTTGGCTCGAATTATCTCCGTCTTGCCAAATATACATATTTTGAATGTCAATTTTATTATAGAGAGGAAAATATTCAAGCTTGGGTGATGAAGTGTGAATAATTTGAAATTTTAGAAATGTGAGAACAGTAAAAAAAAAAAAAATGGAGAAGAGGAGAGAATTGGGTTTTTGACGTCATCGATGGAACCAAATGAATAAAAGAAACGGTGGTGATAAGTTGAAAATTGAAAATTAATTTTTTTTTTCCTATGAATCGGTTTCAGACATTTTTTTTCTCGAAAATACTCGTTTTTGATTTTTTTTTTTAATTTTTAAAAAGTATTTTAACATTTAGAAAATTTTTCTAAAATTAATATTTCAATTTCTCTTCTTTGAAACATCGTTTTTTACAATATTTAACAAAAATTAATTTTTGATTTAAACATTTCTTTTAATTTTTTAAGAATAAAATTTGAATTATTTAAATAGGTATTTTAGAAAAATCAATGTTTGGGACTTTTTGAAAATGAGTGGATAAATTTTATATGTATTTGGGTGCGATAAATTAATTTTTCCTAATTTTTTTAAACAGAATTTTTCAAACTCTTTTGGAAAGTACATTTTTTTATGTATGATTCGAGTTTTTTTAAAATCAATTTTTGAAAAAAAAATTGAAAATATTTTAATAAGGAATCATTTTTTAATTTTCTCAAAATTATTTTTAGACCTATTGCTTTTCTCACTTATGAAAATAATGGTTTTTCATTTTGTCAAAAATTAATTTTGTTTAATTTTTTCATTTACATATTGAATTCTTCAGAAGAAGTTGTTTTTGATTTGTTAAAAATTAATTTCAGAAAAATTAATTTATAGCATTGGAAAAAATCAATGTTGGAAGTTTTTCTTCGAAAAATATTTTGCTTAAGCTCACCCTTATTTTGTTTCTCTCTCTCTCTATCTTTCGGCTAAAATTTATAATAAAATGTCTAAAAGCCATTAAAATTTTTTTAAATTTGCAAGTTTCAGAGAGTCTGACAAAAAATCTAAAATTCCTCCGATTTTGAAAGAAAGCATTTTAAAAAATGACAAAATATCTAAAAGTTAAAATTTAAAAAATATATATAGGTAAATTTCAGAATGTTTGACAAAATATCTAAAAATCATTCAAATTTTTCAAAATTTATGTTTTAAAATGTCTGACAAAATATCAATTAAATGTCAATTTAAATTTTCAGAACGTCTGACAAAATCTGCGGGTTAAGATTCGGGAACTTTTTGGTGTTTAAACAGTAGATACACCAAAATCAACATTTTAAACTCAAAAATTTCATGCGATCCGAGATGTAATTCAATTCCATTATTTCACTGGAATAAAAATGAAATTTTTATTTTAAATCTCTCTTACAGATATCATTCGGATTTTCATCGCCTCAACTCAGCGACAATAAAAAATATCCAATGTTTTTTCGCACCGTTGCTCCAGACTCGTCGCATAATCAAGCGAGAATTGCATTTCTAAATTTCTTCAAATGGAATTCCATCATTACCATTTGTCAACAGCAAGATTTATATTCGTGGGTGAGTTTTTAAAATTTCACATTATTTTATTAAAAAATCTATCCGATAACTTGGTAATATGAAACTTTCTCACACTTCATGTTGGGTCGAGATGAATTCTATTTTGAAAGCAGGTTATTCAGAAGACAAATAAATTAGTATGTAGATAGCTAGATACCATAAAACGTGAATTGCCAAGTAACCATACTCAGACCTTGTACCCATCTTGAGAATACACCTGTGGTACGTAAAAATTGGCGAACAAAAACTAAAAACTTTTGAGGCGGCAATTTTGAAGGGAAAAAATGAGAATAAAATTTATCACTTTGTTGCAAAAGTTATACACTTACTTCGTAATACTTTCGAAAGAACCATTTGAATAAAAATTGTAAAATTCTAGTCATCAAAAATCGAGAAAAGGTACCTATAAAAGTATGAGCAGGCGCAGATAGAGGGTCTGGCCAGCATCGGAAGTACGGAGACGTTTAAAACATTGAAAATTTTCATCGAGGAAGCTCTCATCTCAAAGGCATAATTTTCGCGAAGAAAGTTACGAATAAGAATAGATTTGATATGATTTATTTGGCACCCAGGAGAGAAGCGATTGCAAATAGAGCCTTGGAGGCTTACGTAACAAAATTACAAGATACGAATACGTGGCCGCAGGAATAATGGGTTGAACTTGTAGGGTAACATATTAGGAGAAGTTTCGATATCACGCATAAACCAGCGAGTATAGTTCACAATATTTTGTAAATTTTGCTACTATTTCAAGTGATGCAGTTTGAGAACTCTAAGCTGCGTGAGAAAAGCACTAGTCTACGATTCGTACAATTTAACTAATAATTGCGTAATTTTTTGCCAGGGTATTAACGATATATCCACCAAATTGGAAGAATCCAACATTACGCAGGAAAAAACCATCTCATTTTCCGAGCAGGATTTCGAAGCACATTTGAAATTGATGCCGGTAAGTCTCTCGAAAGTAATTTTTCCTTTTAACAATACGTCGACAATAATTTCTAGCCCAGTAAACGAAATGGCAGAAAAAACAGCCTCTTGAAAAACCTCAGTTTATGAAGGCAACATAAAATGAACACTCCATTGTGTAGAAAAAAACGCTGTTCATAATCTCACCTAAGGGATGGGTATTTAATACACAACTGTTTACCTACAGTACCTACGTAGTAGTATATCGCCTGAAAGAATCTACTCCTTTTCGGCTGCTTATGACGACATCGTCTTGTTTTCGTAATTTCTAATGCCAGCATTTTCACCGCGTATAAAAATAATATTATTTAACTGGCGGGAAAAAAAGGTAAAAAATGCCATTTGCTGAATAAAACATTTTAAAAAGTCTACGCTAATATTTTATATCCAAATTGAGGTTTACGACTTGAGAGAATCGAACGAAGCAACGCGACGCCTCTATCACATCTACGAGTATTTTATTTCCATCCAAGATTTATCGACATTATAATTTTATAGCAAATATTGGATAATTAATTTTCATACGTTCGATGCGTCGATTGTTTCCCTTCATGCGATAAGTAAATTTTTCGATACGATTACAATACGCATGAAAGCTATAATAATCTGAGAGTAATTACGTAAAAGGACGTTTCAATCGTTAAATGAGCATTATTGCAAATTTCGGCGCCGCTTTCAAAGAAACACTTTCGTTTCTATTGAACTATCCCCTTTCATCGATATTCGAATTGTTTCATATTTCAAAGTGTTGGAATGCGCGAACGCTGTGAAAAAACTCTTGAAAAATTTTCTGCTTTTGGAACACAAACGTTGATCTTTTCACCAGAGAAAAGAAGTGAAAAGTACTTAGGTTATATTGAAAGATTTTTTCACGTGGAACGTTTTTCTTCAATTTTTTTTTCGGATAAAAATGTTATTATTTTAGTACATTATCCTTATGTTTTGAAATGATACAACGAAGGAATTCTGTGAAGATATTTTTCGATGAAAGATTTCTAAAAAATTGCTATCGTAAGTATCTTAAGAAAACCTCTCCCACCTCAACGTGAAATCCTTGCTTTAAAAATTTTTCAATCAAGTATATTATATTTTATGAATCTATTTTTAAACATATGTATTTTTTGGTTTTTGTTTTATTTGAACAAAATTTTAAAACATTTGTTGATCTCAAAAAAATGCTGATTTGTGATTTTGGAAGGCGAATTTAAAATTTCATTTTCACACAAAACTTCTGAAAAAATTGAAAAAAACATGATTTTTTTAATGTACCTAAACATTATCCAAACAAAATGGGAAAATACGTATTTAAAAAGAACACTATTCTGTACCAATCTCTTCTTCTTCTTTTTTTTTTTTTGGAAAAAAATTTGAATTTTAAATTTTTACAGATACTTACAATTAGTATGATTAAAATATTAATTTTTGTTCTTTCTAAAAATTTAAGGTAAGTATTGGCATAATTATGTTTCTGCATATCTTGCCCAGTTCAACTTCCGTAAGAGGTTGATTTTAAACTTGAATTTCACCTCCGTCAGTTGTATATCGATTTTCACCAAAGTTGGCAGATGATAACCTCAGTACATTATGATCTTAACTTGATTTCATGTAAAGTTTGAAACATGATGATTTTAGATTTGTGACATAATAACCCAAGCACATGATGACCTAACGAATCTCTAGCTTGATAAACTCATTACATGATAACTTGAACTTTTGGTGACATGATAATCTCAGAACATGATAACAGTACACGATAACCAAAACACATGATGACCTAAAGAATCTGCAGCTTGATAAACTCACATGGGCACCCACAGAGGTGAGCGGAGGTAGCGACTGTTAGAGTGCTACCTCATAAACTTTCATTTATTTATTTATTTATTTATTTTGAACTTCCTTAGGAATATTTATGTAGGAATTGGAACTTTCAAAAAATTGACTGCATTTAAAAAATAGTGTTCGCTTTTTTCGAATGAAAAATTTCAATACTCGTGCGTTCAATAAATTAAAATATTTTAAATCTGAAAAGATTAAAACTTTTTTGAAATTTTAAATTTGCAAAGACTCCAAAAAATTTCAAAACATTGAACTTTGAAAAAATTAAAAAATTACATAAAATACCTATGAAAATTGAAAAACTTTGAAAAAATAAGTCATAAAAAAATAAAAAATCCAACAATTTTGAAAACTTGGATAATTTTATCAGATTAAAGAATTGAAAAATCTTAAAAATACAAAAAATTGAAATGTTAAGAGATTGAAAAAAAGTAGTTGTTTTTAAAAAAATTTAAATGTTAAGAAAATAAAACAAAAATTAATTTAAAAAAAAATTAATTTAAAAAAGTAAACTTTTAAAAACATGGTAAAAAAATTGAAAATTTCTTTAAAAATGAAGAAATTGAGAAAAATTGAGGAATCTAAAAAATGGAGGATTTTCAGAAGTTGGAAAATTGGAAATATTTCAAAATTTTAAATGATGAAAACTTTTAAAAATTGATAAAATTTCTGAAGTGGCATTATTTTAAGAAATTGCGAACCTTACACATAATTCAGGGTAGAAACTATGCTCCTCAGCTTTTCTCTTACTACCTTATAAGAAAATTCAGCGGCACCCGTGATATAAGCTTGAAAAAATTTACTTAATTCCCCTGAAAATTATAATCTTCAATAAAAAGAGCATAAAAACTTCAATACAATAAAGGTACTTTTCGTAAAAGCAAACCTATACTACAATTACTACACAATTCCTACAGTTGGATTTAATTTCATAGAAGCAGTAACCATACCATACTACCTATAATTTCAGTCTATTGTTAAGGAAACTATATTCTCGAGAGAAATTGTCGTCGTCGGCGGCATATTATTCTTCATATAAAATATCACTTCGTCCGAGACCTTTTTCCAACCATCGCCGAATAAAGACGATACTAGTTTCTGTCAAACGATATAGTAGGTACGTTATGTAATATCGTACATATAGTCTATACATTATATACGTGCAATAGCTTCATCGAATAGAAAATACGCTTACACTATTGACGAGAAGTTTGTTAGCGCGGTTTTAATTGTGTCGGAAAAGATGATCGTTCGTAGTGTTTTAATGGTATTTTACAAAAGCTCGTATTGTTTTGTGCTATTGTCATACACATGTTAAAAGTTTCGTAGCAAAGGTTTCCAAAATTTTCCTAAAAATTCCGGAGACTTTTCTTCCCACATTTTCATTCAAATTTCGATGAAATAGGTACTTGAGATTTTTTATTATCGTTTCGAGTTAACAGATAACTAAAAGAGCGAAATCGTCTGAGCGTGAAAATTATGGCAAATATTAGGCCTGGTATCGTGAAAATAGTTCCGCGTATGATGTGAAAAATTTGTAATCTACAGGATGATTAGAAACGTTCACATCCTGCAGTTCCTTGGAAATGACATTATTGGACAACAAAAACACAATAAGTTTTTATGCATTATTTGTAACTTCCACGAAAGACTTTATTGAAAGATGTTTTACAAATATCTAGATATCTACCCACATAACATAAGGAGATTTAAGCATCGCACTATATAGGTATTTCCAGATTACCATGCACCTACAAACCATGAATTACATACCTATATGTAACTATGTAAGCTCGAGAAAAAAAAGCATGCCGGTGCTGAAGTTTTTTCTGCTGCTGCATTTCAACAATAAGATCTGAAAATTAGATAAACATGTTACCTATTGTGTTGGTAAACGTAGCTGCAAAGTAAGTTATAAAGTAGCAGTAGTAGGTACACATTCTAGAAAAAGAAAAAAAACTAGGTAGCATTTTAGTAAGCGTGTTGGTTTGTTGGTATACGTTAAAATTGACTCAGCTACGTTTATAACAAACGCCTACATCCCGCATCTCAGTAAAGGAAACCAGCACGGCCACGGGGACTAACTCTCGAGCTAGACTGGAATCGTAAAAATGATTAAATTATAACAACGTTTTGCCCGTTGAAAACTTTACTGGTAAGTGTTTTCTCGCATCGAAGAACATCTTCATTTTCACCGACTCGATGCTGCCATCAAATTACCAAGTTGTTCAATGTGTGGTATATAAGCTACCACGCAAAAGAACATATTTTTCCGCTCCATGTTCTGCTAAATTATACTAAGCTAAAAGTCAAAAATGAAAAGCAGTTTTGGATAAACCAATTACCAGTACCTGGAGGCTTAGAAAGGCAACTCAGGGAAAACATGGTAAAAATACTATCACAGTTTCGTTGTAGGCAGATTGATTTTTTCTGAAAATTTACCACAAATATTGTGACCTACCTTTTTCTAAAACTTGTTTCATTGTTGCTGGTGGAATTTTCAATTTCAGACACAGGTGTATTCCGGTACTCGTACTGCCACTGCCACTGGAACTTCCCAGATCAGACTTTTTTGCCTTTTTTTATTTTTTATTTCGGTCTGCGGGGTTTGTTGTTTTTTAGTAGGTAGTTGAAAAATTTTGGTGTTCACTTCGATATCTTTTACACATACAATGCTGAAATGCCATCGTTTTTTCTATACCCGTTGACGTTCTTTCGTATTAATAATCAACATACTCCTGAAATCCATTGCAAAATGATTTGCTCACGCTTTTCTAATTTAAAAGAATTTCAAAATTACACGTACGCTGGATACGAACAAACAGATGAAAACAGGAACCAGAGTGAAGGAAAGCAGGGTACAGAGAGAAAGAATGAGAACGATAGAGCAACTAAAAATTCGTACTGGTTATTTGGCGAATGACATAAAGCGTAGTTTATCGTTACCCCCTTGTACGTTTATTACTAAATTCTTGGTCGCTTTTCTCTCTGTAATAGCTTTTTTGTGGGTTCTACGTCTTTATTAAATTCTTTGCCCAAGGTTCGGATATAGGAAATTTTTTCCCAAACTCTTTGGTGAGAGGTATTTTTGAAATAATTCGCATCCCTGCTGCATTAGTTCGAGCTCGATTGAAGATGTTAGGAGAGGTGGAGCAAGATGATATGCCTCGTGTATGGAAATCGATGAAATGTGAATAATAATGCTAATGCGGCTCCAAGGTGTACTTTTGAACGAGACAAACACGTGTTAATGAATATGGAAATATGGCGTCGTACTTATATGTATTACGGGACAATTTCGCCATGCATTTGAAGGTCATAGAATTTTTTTGGCCAAAAGTTGAGCTGGTATTTTATCTTATCGGGTATAAAAAATGACCGATTGCGGCGATCACTTCAAGTTCAAATACTTGAGGGGTTTTCAAAATAAAGCGGATATTACGTTCTATACCTCCTATTTAAGAGGAAAGTGGCATGGCGTCAGCAATCCGTACATACACTTTGAATGCTCCGACAGTACCATCAATCGTGCTCCGACGTATACTCATTCGACAGCTGTTGACTCGTAATTCTCGCAACATGTATACTGCTATTTTGGACATGTTTTTGATTGATTCGAATTGGTGAAAATTTTCACACAGTGGAAAACCACATCATGTATTCAAACTCGATTCGCCAAGTTTGTGCTTTTTTGAAGGTGAAACGGAAACGGACACCTAGCCTACACATTTTTTTTTTTCAAGAAATCATTCTCATTCGAAAACGATACTAATTGCAGAGGCGGGGGTGGCAACATCGTGAAAACGAACTTACAAAGGAAAACCAAAACCGGCAAAAATTAATGGAGCAATACGCGAATAAACCAATCCCTGTTGCATTGTTGACCGAGTACGCGACTAGTTGGTCGGCGATGTTTTGCGAATTAAAAGCGTTAATTCGAAATACCAACGTACGTTTTGTGATTGGTCGAAGGAAACGAGTAAATTTTCCAAATACTTGTTACGTGTAAACTCGCGGGAAATGCCGGCCAGCACAAAATCGAATCCCCGGAGAAAAGGAAAACATTTTCCGTTCGCTTCGACCAAAAATACATAAATTTAATTTCGCCAACGGCGCGATGCCGACTATGAAATAATTTCAAATTATAACCCGCCACTATGCTCGATTATGTTTACAAGCTTGCAGAATTTGATGGTGTTGCGGCATGGCCTACTACCAGTGGCGCAGCCGATTTTTCAAAACTTTCTAACAGCCGTGCATTACGGTTGTATAATTTTATTACTACATACGGTACATTTGTTTGAAAGTTTATGTGTGGTTTATTTAATATAGTCGAATTTTCGATATTGTGAAATATTACCTTTGCCAAATGGTCACTTTCAAGGTCGTACCTACCCTCGAATGAATTGGAAGGGAATGATGAACGATGCGATGAAACTCATTAGTCATCATCTCTCTGATTAACCTTTGGGTAAAAAACTAATTCTGACTGGTGCTTCCATTCACACTTTTCCTACTAAAAATAGAAAGGGTTTTTCTTGTTTGGTAGACTCTTGAATCAGCTTGCCATAGTTTGAACCAGTGTTGAAAGAAAGCGAAATTTTTTGTGGCGTTCTTCGTTTTTGTTCTTTCTAAAAAATTGTATGCGTTCTTGTTTTCGTTCTTGTTCTTTCAAGTATTTTCAATGCGTTCTTGTTCCCGTTCTTGTTCTTTCAAAATCTGTTAATCGTTCTTTGTTCTTGTTCTTTAAAGAACAAGAACAGCGTTTTTAAGCGTTCTTTTCTTGTTCTTGTTCCCGTTCTTGAAGCGTGTTTTTGCATTTTTTACACGGTTTTTCACCCCCCCCCCATATTCAATGATATAAAATTACGTCAAAATCAAAATTCGAATATTCTCATTTCTCACTTGACTGAAAAATGAAAACCTAAAGTGAAAATTTATTCAAAACTTCAAATGTAATTGAATTAATCAAGGAATGTAAAAATTTTAATTTTTGAAACTTAATAATAGTTGATAAATTCATATGTAAACTTAATATTTAATAATGAATTCGTAATTGTAACTCAAGTCAAAAAAGTTGAAAAAAACATCAAAGAACGAAGAACGGCATGTTTTTTTCGTCGTTCTCGTTTTTGTTCTTTTGAAAATTTCAAGTGCAGCTTCGTTCTTGTTCCCGTTCATTGATAAAATGTTCAACGTTCTTGTTCCCGTTCCCGTTCTTGAAAAACTTTCAAGTGCGTTCTTCGTTCTTTGTTGATTTGCTCAAAATTCACCGTTTTTTGCAATTTTAGGAACGTTCTTTCGTCGTTCTTTCAACACTGGTTTAAACATTTTTCATTTTTAACGATTATCACTGAAATCAACGTCAGTATCATATGTTATTTTCAGGATTATATCCGTTAGAACGTTCTTTTGTCGTTCTTTCAACACTGGTTTAAACATTTTTCATTTTTAACGATTATCAGTTATCACTGAAATCAACGACAGTATCATATGTTATTTTCAGGATTATATCCGTTAATCATAAAGACAGTTCTGCCCACGCCTTCAGGCTTTCACAAATTGGTTTCAATAGTTTTTGGAAGCTTTAGTAAATTATGCACTTCATGGGTAAACCATGGACCACAACCAATGTGCTTTCAATGTGTTTGAAGTAATTGATTGAAGTACATACCTACTAATCGTTACTCGTAGCTTTATTCTGCATTGAATAGACCTTATTCAAATGATATTGCCCAAGCATTTGAAAATGTAAACAATCAGTTCTTATCAGTGAATTGCGGGCCAAATATGTTGATAAGATTGATTTTTTTAGGGGGAGGCAAAAAAATTTATACTCCCTCCTGCTTGGCATATGAATTCCACCTTCCTTCGTCCCAATCAACTCGCATAATCGGATTCCATTGTACTTGCATTTCTGGAACTGCACAAACAAATTTTGAACTGAGCTTTTTTTTTGGAGCTGCGCAAAGTCTCGCTCACATTAATAGGTACTTACTTATACAGGTAACGCAAACTCATAATAATTTTTCAAAGCGGTGAAAAATTCAATTCATAGCCCATTAAGTTACAGCGTTTAGTTGTCAGGAAAGTTCGAAGTAAAAGCAAGGTTAAAAGTTATGCACAAGTTGAAGAACTAACGTTGTTGTAATATAAAAACAACTAACACTCGAGGTGGATAAATGGTTAAACAAGAGGGCGCTCATAAGTCGCAACGTCGCAACCCTCTTGGCTGATGTGTACTCTTGTATTTATGCGTAAGAGTACAAGTAGGTACCTTACCTATTTATAAGCACACACTACACATACAGTTACTTATACATAGAAAACGCATGATAAATTAAAATTCGCTTCGGTGCCGCGGTTCGCGCTTCAGAAATAGCTGGCGACACCGACGTCACGGTGCGGGGCCGCGAAGAGAAACGCGAGCAAAAGCGAAAGATCAAATTGCAGCGTCAACGGTATATCCTTAAAAAGGCTCAGCCGTGTAATTAATTAATCTCGAAACAAATACCCTAAATATTTGCCGTAGTGTGGCACGTACTTGTGCCATGTGTACACTACACGCACACTAAAACACGTGCGCATTCGCGTACGAGTACAGCGCACAGCTTAGATAGTCGTCGGAGGTAAAACGCGAGTCGATGCGGCGCACTCTAATTAAGTAATTTCAAAAACATACCGGGGCAGGTTGGCTGATAGGCAGACTCGGCGCGGCGCGGAGTTGTTAAACCTTTCGTATAACAAGCAGTCTGTTAAAGAGCACTAACATGTTCCATTTTTTACATCATCAACTAACCTACTACAGGTACTTACGTATAGCGTTTCGCCCTTTCATTTAACACGGATAATTAAATCTGAACATCATATTCGAAATTCTTGGCATACAGAAAACGCTGTGCTTACGTATGGTCTCGTATACCAGAAAAAAAAAGACTAGCTTTTTGGGTGATTAACGATCGACAAGCGTATTCCGTTGTCAAAACTTATCCTTTTACAAAAGCCTACTTCACTATATAGGAGTACTTGGAATTAGCGCAGCTATGCTCTACTAGTTGGGGTTTCGCCCCCGTACCCCCTGCCTGTCAACACCTACATAAGTAAACTTTTTTTAATGAATAAATTTTTCGCGATTATTGGCCCTTGCCCCCTCGAAATCTCCTAAACCGAATACGTAGGAAGAATCTAAATAAAATTTAGAGTTTTTTAAAAGTATTTTAAACATTTTTTTTTCAAAATTGAATAATTTAAAAAAATTCTTGAAACTTTCTTTGCGGAAAATTTCGAAAATCTTTTTTTTTCTTTTTACAAAAAAATTCTAAATTTTGGCTTTTCAAAAAAAATGGCCACCATTTCACTTCTTGATCATGTTCAATCACTATATCGCTCAAAACTCACCGAAGTCTCTTTTTTCATAATCCTTTGTTGAAAAAAAATCGATTTTTTTTTAGTGCACAGGGTGTTCCAAGACCGGTGCACCGCCTTCAACCTTGCAATGCTGCTACCCAAATAACACATGTGTATGCATGTTTACCGATCCTCAGATTTGTAGGGGCAAAGGTTTACCCTATTGGTAGTGTTTTCTTCAGAACGTTATAACTCGGCGGTTATTGATTGTAGATGAATGAAATTTCTTTAAGTAAGTTGTATGCATGTTTTTCCTAAGTTTGAAATTGAAGGAGCTAGACCCTCCAAGGTGCAGGGGCAAAGTTATCAATTTTGTAAAATTTTCGTTTTTGATTTCGCCCAAGATTTTCTATCTTGAGTCAATAGAATACCGTGATAGGAGGGATGTTACAGTCTGCGGCGCTAAATAGCAAATTTTGTATAGAATTTTTTTGTGTGCTTGATCAGCTTGCCAGGTGGACAGGAGGAGCAGTACGGGCCAAAGTATCTGATAAAACGTATTCGAAATTAATTGGGTTTTTCGCCCCCCCCCCGCCCCGAAAAATCATGAAAGTTTTTCCTGTTTACATTTTACTTTTATTAATGTTTCGGGATGAAAAACGTACGAGCTTGTACAATGACGTAAATCTCGCCCCTCTAATCTCCATTGGTTAAAAAGTTATTAGCTTTTAATTTGCGGAAAATACATGGGAAAAAATTAATTTTTTCATTTCTTCAATTCCAAAAAATTATAACTTTGTAAACAAGAAAGTTTTGAAGGGGGGGGGGGTGAAAAGCTAACTTCACTCTCCTAAAAATATGTACAATGTTTGTTTAGGTTTCCATAATTTTTTTTTCTGAATCAAAAAAAAAGATCATGATCAAATTTAATAATTTTTCATAAAATTTTATAAAAAATTTTAAACCAGGTAAAAATTGAAAATTTGGCATATTTTTTAAACTTATTACGACATTTTAAAATTTTAATCACTTTTCTAAGTAAGTGGATCAATTTTTAAAAACCACCTTATTTAGAAAAAAAAAAATTCTTTGAAGGGTTTATTTTAAGATATACTTTTCACAATTTTTAAAATTTGATGAAAATTAAAAATTTGGTCATTTTTATAGTTTAGAAGAACTGAAGAAATAAATAATGAAAGTTGGATGTTTATTTTAAAATTTTACAATTTTTCCTTAATTTATAAAATTTTCTTGATTTTTATTAAGTTAATAATTTTTATGTTTTATATACTTATTAAATCGTTAACATTTTCAAATTATGTAATTTTAAATTTTCGAAACTTCAAAGTTTGGTAAAAAGTCAAGATTTTAGAAATTTTCTAATTAGTTACGTATAATTAAACTAGAAAATCTTTAGTTTTTAATCAAAAATTTACCAAAAGTTAAATAAATTTTTCAAATTTTACTTTAAATCTTCACACAACGAAAACATGTAAAAATTGGAAAACCTAGAACACGTCTTTTTTTAAATTGTCTATTTCGTGCTCATTTCTTGCATTATTACCAAAATAAGGGTAATTAAATTAATTTAAACTTTTTTTTTGTCTGTCAACGAAAGTATTCAAGAATTTAAACACCTAGAACCAGCAGAGAATTTTTTGGTGAAAATTTGAAGAAAATCGGTCCAATAGTATTGAAGGTTAGCGATCACAAAGATTTTTGCCTATCCTTTTATATACCCTACCTAATCACAAGGCTGTAGAATATTTTAGGTGCCTTTTTTCCTCCTTTTTTTTGGTAGATGTAAACAGGTCAACAGTGTATTGTTCGAGCTGAATCTAAATAATATATTCGTTGTTAACGACTCTGCTATTACCCACCCTATCCGCCAGTTTTTATTTTCGCTTTCGCAGATCGCGTTCGCTTCTCACGAACCTCTTGAAATGTGTTTCTGAAAACTAAACGGAGCGATGGCGATGGCGGTGCCGATGTTCAATGGAGAAATTTTATTTTTCAATTATTCCCGGAGCGAGAAAAGGGTTTATAGCTTATGGGTACACATAAGTATTCCACGTATGTGCATATACAAAAAGCTGCGAAAAAAGCTCGCTCGCGTCCGCGTATAAATAACATTTTTTTTTTTAGTAGTTCTAACGAAAGCGAAACACAAGAAAGATCGTTTGGTTAGCGAAACTCGTACGTAGAGTCGTACGTACTGTATTGTTTGTAAAAGAAACATAGCTCTAGTTTCGGATTATAATTTTTCCAACGAGCACCTCCGCACGTTTCCTCGTCAATCGAATACTCCAACCTTTCGGTGTGGTCGAATTAAACGTAAATGCAATGCAAAAAAAAAGTATTAGAAAATTTAACAATACGAAAATTGCTGCTCGTACTATGTTGGCTGGAACGAGACATAAGATTATAATATTTCATCGTTTATGTATTACCATAGCGCCGTATTATATGTATAGCGGGATAAAAAGAGCTTTTTAACGTTAATAAAAATGTTTTTGATCTCGTTAAACTGTTTTACATTAGGTTGTAAATCAGGGATTTATTTTTCATTCTTTCGATACACACTCGAACTCGTATACGTATACCAGATTATATGGCTCGTACTCGTATGTGTACACAAAGGCAAGCACTACTCCAAGTCCGCGAAATTGAGCCTGCAATCGTATATGATTTTAACGGTTTAACGATGTCTTCTTTGTTACAAGCAGCGAAAAAATAAGAAAAAAATAGAAAGGCGAATATAAGAATATAATTTCTCGTAGCTTATGTCGTGTTATATGTACTGGTACTACGTTCGTACTACATATTTCTTTTTTTTTTCTTCGTTTTATTGCATTTTTGCAATATATAAAGTCGGTACGGTGTATGAGATTATATTTATGAAATTTTCTCCTCAACTAGATAAGACTTTTTGATTGTTTCGAATTGAGCAATATTGTATACGGAGGCTACGAAACGGCTTTTACGTTTGTGAGAATTCGTATTATTTACACGAATAGATAGTTAGATACTTACCCCCTGTCAGATGCCAACTTTTTCATCGCCGTGTAAATCCAGCTCAGAAGCAAGATGTATCGCGAGTGTACGAGTACGTTGATTGCGAAGCTTCTTTAATGCATTAGGATAAGGTTCAAGAGTGGAAAAATATTCTAGTAAGTCGTACCTACAAGCGGTGATTTTTCAATCAGTTTTCGAAATTTTCACTTACCTGTGCCTATAGCCACGAGTAGGCGGATTTATGAAGGATTTAATCGAAATTGAAAAATTTATTTCATCAACAAAACTGAAGCACTTGATCCATTTTTGAAGTGAATTGTAAAAAAATGTATTTTGGAAATTACAGAATCATGGTTAAAAAAAAAAAAATGTTTTAAATTGATTAATCAAAATTGAAAAAAAAATCATGATAAGTTGCCTATCTCGATTTTGAAGGGGCAATGGTTTAAAAAATTCAATATTTAGTCAATAGAATCCACAAAGCAGGTGTAACTCATTCGAGAAAAGCAAAATCTGTTATGTTGAAAATTTGCCTATCTTTGAAAATAAAGGCGCCACGGAACCTCAGATTTCGAAAATTGAACAAATCAGTTTCCTAAAAGCTGAAAATTTTTCAAAATTCATTAAATTTTTCAAAATTGCTGAATTTGTTGTAATTCTTCAATTCACAAAAATTGCGGAATTTTCAAAAATCATAATTTTTTTAAATTTTCATTTTCTCAAAAATTGATAAATTTTCAAAAATTAAAATTATTCAATTGTTAAAAATTGTAAAATTTTCTTTAGATTTTGAATTTTTAAAAATTGTCAGTTTCTCAAAAACTGAATAATTTGTGATCTCATTTCTTCGAAATTTTGGAGGTAAGTCAGACTTCCAGAACTTCTCTATCAAATACACAACTGGGTATGGACCCCTTCAGTTCAATTTGCAGACCAGGCCATAATCCTCCAGTCCGCCGCTGCATAACTCCTTCAATTTCAAAAACAGGCAACTCAATGTAATTGCAACTTTTTTCGTGTTTTCGAAGTGCTATACACTGGCGCGGTCGGAGCATTTTTTAATACAGTGTTTCCAACTAACTTTGCTTGAAAGTACCAAATTTTCAAAACTTTATATTGCCTTAAATTTTCGAGATAGGCAACTTATCATGATAACGTATTTTGTCTGTTTACCCGAGTTCTATCTATGGTTAAAATGTTGTAAACGTTTCATTTTACACCCTGTACAACAACATATTTTTTTCGGAATTTGCTATGCAGTAGAAGGAGCTTGAAAACGCAAAAAATGGATTTTATCATTTTTCGCCCTTAGAACAGTAATTGCCAAATATACCTGACTAAATACACCCCAACGTGAATTTAGACCAAATTCATTCATTTTTCCATTTCTTACAATTTTTTTTAATACTCAAAGGACGCCATTTTGGGAACCCAAAATCTGCTCCTAAATGGTGTAAGGGTCTAAAATTCATGCCTGGACTTATTCCAACTAGATATTTGTCATATTATGCTGTAATAGCAGAAAAATTGAGAATTTTTATTTTTTTTTCAACTCATCGTATGAACAATATATTTTTCGAAGTCTAAAAATACTCGTATACTTATGTACCTACTTCTTTTGTAAAAATGTACAAAAAAATAGATTTCTGATTTTTCTAAAATTTCAACGTATGACCAGATATCAGAGTACAGCACTATGTACAAGACATAAATTTTAGACCTCAAGGATATTTAAAAACTTGGGAAGGGGTCATTTGTTCCCATTCCCAAAATGGTGTAATTTGAGTATTTAAAAAAAAATGGAAGAAATAAACAAATTCAGTACAAGTTTAAATTGATATGAATTCGGTGTGGTTTTAAAAAATAACGATAAGTACATTGAATTTTTTTTCAAAATTTTCTTTATAACAGTAACTTATAAAATTCTAAAGATATTTTTTCAAAAAAAAAAAAATTAAAATTAAAATTTT
>FIZV01008285.1:0-10656 GCA_900050545.1 Trionymus perrisii | reverse complement strand
TATTTTTTTCTAAAAATTTCTGTTCATAATTATTACTAATTAATTAAAATTAATCACGTGCGAAAATTCAACCCATGAAATATGAAATCTGAATCGAGGGGAAAATTTTTTTAAGATCTTGCATAATTTTAGAACCACTTTTACAAGGATATAATTTTTTTTTTTATTATCACTTCATAAAAATCTAATCTCTTTGAAAATTTGGAGGGAAGTTGGACTTCCATGACTTCTCTATCAAATACGCCACTTCAGCCTTGTACAAAAATACCTACGTAGGTAGTAGGTCTAGGTACCCGATGTGCCTGTGCGCAGAATTTGCACCAGCAATAGCACCACGAACGCAACACCAGTCTGAAATTAGTAACCGTTTCTCGTCTTGGTCGTCTGATGATGTGCGTACGCGTACGCGCCTTTAAAAACCAACTCGAAGATACGAATATACGAGTAGTACCTTAGGTTACTGGAGAATCGATCTATTGGACATTGTTTGAATAATAATGAGCTACCGGCGACTGCAATCAGAACGAAGACCGACTGAACAGCAGCTATGTACTATTGCGTCCAAGCAGCAGCCAACATAAGAAGAAAACCAGTAGCCGTGTACTCCGCCCAGTAATGACAAAGAGATATTACATTACAACTTATCATGCAGAGCAGTCGGTCTTTAATGATTCAGACGATCGCATCTTCGCCTTGTACAAATATCATAGGGCGTTTCGAGGAGGAATTTTCGCGATCGATTTTTATTAGTTACGAGCATCTCGCGTATCTTGAGTTCGGTTTGAGGCATTTGCTGCAAGGTGCTACGAGAGGAGAATGGTGGTTGGTTTTTGGTAGCAATGTTCACTTTATTTAACTATTTTGAAAAATATGTTTGATTTTTTTGGAAAATTGGTTCAAAAATTTGGCAAAAGGAAGATCTTGAAGTGAAAGAGAATGTTGATTAACAGAATATTTTTTATCGATCCTAGAAATGTTTTTTCCTGGAGAAGATCGTGTTATTTGAAGCAGCGTATCGTCAAAAATGGATGAAGCTAAAGGTACCTACGTGTTTTTCTTCACCATTTTCATGTAGTCAAGTTACTTTTTCTAAAACATCTTTGAGAAAAGTGATAAACTATACGCAAATGACACTTTGTGAATTTATAACTTCAGAATTATGGACAAAAATCTTCCAAAACGCAAAATTGAACGAAGAAGAAACAGAAAAGTGCCTTCAGGTATTTATGAAAAATCAAGCGGAGGAATCTTTGATATCCGAAATCGAGCAAACTGATTTGGTTACAATGGGAATCGTCCTGTTCACGAGAAAAAAGAAAACAATATGAAAAAACAAGCGGAGGGATCTTTGATATCCTAAATCGAGCAAACTGATTTGGTTAATGGGAATCGTCCTGTTCACGAGAAAAAAGAAAACAATTGCAAAATATTTTAAAATTTTCCAAAATTTTTCAACTTTAAAAAATCGTCATACTTCAAAAAATTATAAATTTCTCTAAAATTGAAAAAGTTATAAAAGTTATAAAATTTCTCAAAATTGCTGAATTTTCTAAGAATCCCTAATTCACAAAAATTATGGAACTTCCAAAAATCATAACTTTTTAAAAATCATCATTTTCTCGAAAACTGACAAATTTTCAAAAATTATTGAATTTTTAAAAATCTTTGAATTCCTAAAAATTGTCAGTTTCTCAAAAACTGAAAATTTTTCAAAATCATCATATTTTTAAAAATGGCAAAAATTTTTAAAATTTCTGTATATTTAAAAATCGTCAATTTTTAACGATCCAACAATTTTACGAAATTGTAGATTTTCAAAAATTGCCAAATTTTTCAAAATCTTCTAGAATTTTTGAACTTCACTTTTACAAGGTTTTCAAATTTCCATTTTTTATAACCACTTCATAAAAATCTAACTTCCTTGAAATTTTAGAGGGAAATCAGACTTTCACAACTTCCCTACCTATGATGATTTCCTTTTTTCCAAATTTTTAAAGTTTTCCTATTTCCCCCTTCTGTTTTATCTCGAGCAGGTGTGCCCGTGCACACTGGGCACACAGGCTGGCTTCGCCGGTGGATATTGGACACGATAAATAATGCGAAAAATGACTCACTCGATGGCACCCTGCTGCTTCATCGCTTCCATCACATTGGGTAACGCCGTCACAGAACCAAGCATCCAGAATATATTTGCCATTTCGACAACGAAAGGTGTTACTTGTTGAGGAATCGACATCTCGTTTCTGACAATTCGATATGGAATATTTGAATGAAAATCCAAGTCAGACGATCGATAATAGTTTATTCTTTGACTCACCTCTAAGATGCACAAGATCAGAATTATCCACGTAACCGAATACCTATTGATACCGAACATTTTACTTGCGTAAAAGAAGGTGATTCAAAAACCAAAATCAAGAGGTAGAATTACCTACCCATCTGCGAATATAAACTGAAGAGTAATTAATAGAGAAGTGCCTCGTTCGAGAATAAAACTTCAATTGCAATTTTTATTGTAAAAATGTATTTTGCTCGTGAAATGAGTAAGTAAGCGTAGGAGGTGATAAAAACGCTTGGTATTTTGTACACGATTTTTCATTATAATAAGATAGCAGTTTCCTTTATTTTGGAACGATAAACAATATTGAATCCGATCGAGGTGGACGTCGCTGCCACTGAAATATAATTATGATGAAATATTTATCTAAAAAGGAATTTGATTTTGTCGGTTCTGATAAGATAGCATTCGTTCGTCAGTTCCAGAATAAGTAGACCATTTCGTAAACAGTGGCAAAGTTTTCGTTTCATCATCCCACTTCAGCTAGCGATATCCTCGCGTGAATAAATACAAGTCCTAACGCACGCGCGAACCTTTGGTCTATGCCAGAATGAATCGTTTTATAATTTTTATGTTCGCTATTGGTGATTAGTTTTTCTTCTTGCCTTCATTCTAAACACCCTGTTGATTATGTTACGGTTTTGGTAAGTAATTTTTTTCATTCCTTGTATAGAAACTTTTTTTAAAATTGGAAGTTCGAAAATTGAAATCTTTCTAGAACTTTATCTAATAAATTATCCTTTTTTTTATTCGAGTAAATTTGAAAACTTTTCTTGTGGTAATTCTACTCTATCCTTAAAACTTCAATTTTTTGAAAATTTTGCTGGAGAAAGCGTTATATTTTTAAAAATTCGTAGGAAAAAAATTTATTCAAAAGCCAATGTAGGTAGATTATTCGGGTAGCTGTCTTAATTACCTATCAAATTAATTTTAAAATGAGTCTTCAACATAGGTACTTATAAGTTGCCTATAATTTGTCAAAAAAAAAACTACGATTTTTCATTAAAACCGTCGCGAATTCTCGTAGAAGCAGAATTTTTAGAGAAGTTCCATAAGAAGCAGGCCAAAACGAACAAACCTATAATTATTTTTGTGTTTTTCATTTTGGATAATTTTGAATTTTTGTCATGTTTTACAATCTGATACCTTCTTGTTTACAGAAGAAATTTTTTTAAATAATTTTTTTCGTTTATTAATTTTGATGAAATTCAATAGACTGGTGGGAGAGCCCAATATTTAAGTTATTGAAGATAATTATGTCTTTGAACTTCTAGCTGATTGATTTTAAGACACTTTGAAGTAAATTTGCAAAACTTGTCCGAGTTGGAAAGGATATAGGAAATAGGAATGGACACCAATGTGTTACCATTAATTTTCTTTTTTAATGAAAGGAATGATTAATGAAAGGAATGATTGGCCTCCGCTAGCTTTCGCTGTTGCTATAGTACTGGGTCATCGTTAATTGGTATGATTTTCACGATGTACATATTATTCAATGTATTGACTATTAATACAATTGATAATGTGGAGTACTATAGGTAGTTGAGCCGCCGAAAGAACCGTAAGAGCCTAAAGCGAAAAGTTTCTCTTGGCGGTCGATTGTGTTGCAATCGAGGCATCATTGAAAAATCGAGGTACGATTACATTAAAAAGCAAAATGTGTTGTGTTAAGTATAGTTTTATCGTTGGAGCTGAAACAAATATTTTGACGTTAAAAATTTTCAAACAATTATAAATTGCCATTTTTGAATAAAAAAAATATATATAATTATATTTCATTTATTATGCGAAATAAATATTGCGAAGTGTAAAGGACACTCGTAAGTGGAAGCGCGCCTTAACTTTTAAGTATTCGGCTCACGAGTATATGCGTCTCAACTGCTGCGTGTTTATTTTTCATTTTTCGAAATGGCGATAAAACTCTATACGTGGGTATTTTTTTTTAAATTTTCACAACCTCGAAAAATCAATTCCACAAGACTGAGAAATCGTTGAATTTTAAAATTTCGAAACGATACGTACACGATTCGAAGCTGCGGTGCTGAGGATTTTTATCACAACGCGAAGTGAACTAAAAACACCGCGAACTTTTCAATTTAGTGAAACAAGCGAAGAACTCTTATAAATTTAATAAGGGTACCATAAAATTTGCTCGCAAAATTAGCAGTTTAGCGATAGTATGTGTGTTCTCTGTAAGTATAAAAGTTGCCGTTCCGTGTCGTTTACAATATTATAATATTAATGACGACGTAAAAAACGAGCCAACATTTTTTTTCTCGTACCAATTCATTAGTTCGCCACCGTGGAGTTTTAATAAGAGAACGTGGGGAGGGGGGGGGGGTAAAGTTATGTAAACAATTAAACATCGCCCAAGCCCGCAAGTCTAATGTTGCGGTAACATCTTTTAACCGGATTAAAGCCATCGTTTGTGGGGTGCTGCAGCTGCAAAAGATACTGGCCTAGAATTACGCAGCTTCGAAACAATAAGATGTCTTATATATTTTTTTAAATTACGCGTCATCCCCCTATTTGTCGGTCACACGTATAAACAAATATCGCGCATGGTGTAGCATTCGCAAAACTCGACTTTTGAAAATTCGAAATAATTTTCTTCTCCAACCATAATTTATTCCGATAAAAGATAGATAGAGGGGGAGGGAGAGAGGGAGAGAGAGAGAGAGAGAGAGAGAGAGAGAGAGAGAGAGAGAGAGATGGAGAGAACTAGCGAATAAAAAGGTTACGCGGAGAAGTCGAATCGGTCTCGTGTACGTGGAGCGTGTGGATCTGGATATTAAATACCTAACATTAAACAGCCCTAATTTTCTATCTCTTTTTCAATTTAATCGGAGCATTGTTAACCGTGGTTAATTGATTGAAATGCATGCGATTCAGATTTTGCAAACCTTTGACCATCGTATGGAACCCGAACGGTTGCTTTTTAATCTAATTAACCACTTCTCGCTTATTATTTTCGGCTAAATAGAAATTAGGAATTAGGCCGGCGTTTGGGTTTCGTTCACATATTCCAAGTTCACATTTCAATTCGAAGACCAACGTTTTTTCGTCGAATTTTGAAATTTTGATGTCTAATCGAGTATATACGAATTTGCAGATCGGAACCGGTTCAACAGAGGTAAGCACATAAATAATTATAAAGTAGGTAACTCACTCTTTGGAAAAACCATCTAATTTCTGGACCATCCAAGTTTTGTAGGTACGACGACGGTACGAGTAGATATAATTCAACTCAATCTGAAACAAAAATGAATGAAACAAATTACTCAATTATTTCACTCGTATGTATAGTTACCCCTACTTGATTTTATTATTTTTTTAAGAATCAATATCAATCCCTGAAATCATTCGTACCTGTGAATGGAAATCTAGCCCGATGTAAGTATAAAAAATATTTTTTCAAGCACGAGTTTCATTAAAAAAATTGCAATCCTCGGATTTATAAAAATTGTCCCTTATTTTGTTTCAAAATGAAAAGCATAGCGTTGCTTAATCCTTTAATCTGGTCTTACTTTTAACAAAAAAAATTAGAAAAAGGTGCTACGTGACGTTATACAAAAGCTGCAGCCGGAGGAAAAATTAAAAAGGGTTCGATTAAGCAGGCCGGTCGGCCTGCCCCGCTGTTACGTACCCACGTCGGGTCGTAATTGTTGAGAGTATTATTGGGGAAAAGTGTAAAACAATCAAACTTCATGATAAATGAAAATGTATTCAAAAAACGTAAAAAATCATAGCGAATGGACTGTATCGTAATCGTATCGTACATGACAAGAACGTGCTATCTTAATAAAAACGAATTTTATCTAAATCCAATGCCAGCCAAATTTGACTTTTTCTATTAAACTAAACATACGTAAAAAATGAGTAAAATATTCGAAAGTAGGTAAATAACGGAAAATAACCGAAACAGGAGCTGGCGACTGCACATACTCCCCCCCTTGATGGGTTAAGCCCATCAAAGCAACTTGAAGAAAAAATTGAACTTAACAATACAAAATAACTCACAACCTATACTATAAACTAAGTGTAGGCATGTATCACTAACATGGTACCCAAAGTACCTCGCTCGTTAATTAATATCATTATGATACACGACTGGGATGAGCTTCACCACTGGGCGACGAAGAACTCCTTTGACAGTTTGAAGGTCAACGACCCTGGCAATCCCATCGTCACCGGGGTAGATTTTCTGTACTCGGCCTTTTAACCAATGTGAAGGCGGAGTGTTTTCATCCTTGATGAGTAGGACGTCGTTTACTTGGCATACGTAGCCATCTTCTCTCCACTTTACTCTCTGTTGTAACGTATTCAAGTACTCGCTGCTCCAACGATCCCAAAATTGAAGCATAATATTCTGGACACGTCGCCAGCGGCGATAAAGGGGAATGTCAACGTGCGCGTTGTCATCAGGGATTGTAAATAAGCTACGTCCGATCAAGAAGTGGGCTGGTGTTAGCGGTAAGTCGTCTGTAGGATCTGTAGGAAGAATGGTAAGTGGTCGACTGTTTAGGCAAGCTTCTACCTGAACCGTCAGGGTTTTGAAAGAATATTTCGTCCAATAGAGGCACGTAAATGCTTTTTCATACTTTTGACGGCCGCCTCCCAAAGGCCACCCATATGAGGTGCTCGTGGCGGAATAAAATCCCATTGGATACCTTCAGCAGTGAGTGTGGTTTCAACATCAGCTGAATGATTGCGTAAAAAGTCGAATAATTCTTGTAGATCACTGGCAGCGCCCGTAAATGTCGTAGCATTGTCTGAAACGATGCGTCTTGGTAGGCCTCTTCGTCCAGTAAAGCGACGTAGAGCAGCTAGAAATGCAGCGGTGGTTAAATCGTCCACTATTTCAATGTGAATGGCCTTGACTACGAAGCAAACAAATATAGAAATGTAGACCTTCGCCGTAGGCGAATCGGGAAAAGGTATACGAACAATAAACGGCCCAGCATAATCGATACCGGTGGTTTCAAACGGAAATGAAGCGGTTGTACGATCCTCAGGTAACTGTCCCATCAGCGGCGGCGTTGGTCCAGATAAATAAGGTATACAATTAACGCACTTGTGAATTAATTTCCGAATAAACGGCCTTGGATTGCCAAACAACCAAAATTCTTGCCGGATCAGGCTGAGAGTAAGTTGAGGTCCAGCATGAGCATGTTTACAATGTACATGAATAATAAGTAAACGCGCAAATAAATGACGCGCTGGAATTATCACAGGGTGACGTGCATCAAATGGTAATGGTGCGTTATCTAATCTGCCTCGCATACGAATTACATCGTCCTTGTCTAAACAAGGAGTAAGCTTGAACAATGGATCAC
Source organism: Trionymus perrisii (assembly GCA_900050545.1). Classification (NCBI taxonomy): domain Eukaryota; kingdom Metazoa; phylum Arthropoda; class Insecta; order Hemiptera; family Pseudococcidae; genus Trionymus; species Trionymus perrisii. Next base: position 2,982 of record FIZV01008285.1, on the reverse strand, counting down.
ACTTTGGGAGAGCTAATATTTTCTTCTCTCGTAAGGCAACTAGCCTATCGTAAGTTTCACGAAACGTTACTCGTTGGATAGCTTTGATTATGCATGTCTTTGCATTTTGTACTTCGGAAGGCGAGAGCGGTCCGCATAATCGATGAGCTGCGACTGGTATTTTTGTATTGTATAGGAACCGATACACGTAGGTGAATGCATGTAATAATTGGTGATAAGATGAGAAACGTTCAAATAAGACTGTTGGGTCTGATACGTCAACAGCAACTGCTACAGCTGGCAAGGCGATCTGTAGTGTGGTAGTAGCTTTCAATTCAGGTAAGTCAGGAACGAACTCTAGAATTGGTAAAGGCCAATCAGCCTCAGCTTGACTAAGGAAACTTGGCCCGTGCCACCATAACTTCTTTTGGCTCAATTCGTCTGCGGTGATGAATCTCGTAGGTATATCAGCTGGATTGTTGCTCGAGCCAATATGTCGCCACGGATAGTCGTAACGTTGAATTTCAGCTACGCGGTTGGCGACGTATGTTTTCAATTGACTTGACGGTTTTTTAAGCCAATGTAATACGATAGATGAATCTGACCATAGGATAACTCGATCAACTTTCACATGTACGTGCTGTAAAACTACCTCCAACAATCGTACAAGTAGTACGGCCGCACATAATTCTAGTCGCTCGATTGATACGTACTTTATTGGCTTGACTTTCGTTTTACTACATAACAAATTTGTAGAATACGCACCGTTGTCTGTATTTCGTAAATAAATTGTAGCTGCATACGCCTTCTCCGACGCATCACAGAATCCGTGTATTTCAAATTGAGCTTTTGGTACAAGCACAAGTCGTGGTACTTTTAACGATTTTAAATTCATCAACTGGGCAACGATATCACGATATTCGGTAATTATGCTTGTATCAGTGATAGGATCATCCCAACCAACTGATAACTCCCAAAGCTTCTGAGTAAACACTTTAGGTTGCGTTACAATCGGTGCACATAAACCAAGTGGATCAAAAAATTTACTAAAATTTGATATGATGGCTCGTTTAGTAAGTATCTTGGGTTCGTCGAATGGCGGATAACCAAATACGAAGCAATCAGATTGTACATTCCATGCAATACCTAATGCTGCGAAGCTTTCTTGACCTTCAAATTGAACAGTTTTGACAGATTGTTCACAATCTTGGGTAGGAATATTTTTCAGCGCGGCAGGTTCGCTGGACACCCATTTTCGTACATGGAACCCATATGAACTCATCAGGTTTCGCAATTCAGTTTGTAATTGAATCGCTTCTTCGACAGTGTCCGCGCCCGATACAAAATCGTCGATGTAGAAACCTCGTCGTATACGATCGGCGAGCACTTCGTTGGTACACTTGGCAGCTACCTCTTCGATACACCGTGTAGCTAAAAATGGCGCAGGGCCTTCGCCATAGGTTAGAGTTAACAATTCAAAGGTAGAGATGGGCTCACTGGGATCAAAACGATAAACTATACGCTGGTATTTCGTATCATCGGGATGAATACTGATCTGGCGATACATTTTTTCCACATCGCCGGAAAGTCCGATAGCATACTGCCTCAAATGTAGCAATAATGCGAATAATTTCACCTGAGGTATCCGACCTATCGCCATGCTTTTGTTTAATGATTTACCCTGAGGCGGAGCAACGGAACCGTCAAAAACAACACGTAGCTTCGTGGTGGTGCTTGATGGTTTAAGGACTGCATGGTGAGGTAGGTAGTAACCATCGTCAGTAATTCCAACTTGCACGAATTTCATGTGATCTAACAATAGGTACTCCTTCATGAACTGGTGATAAGCTAATTTGAAGGCTGGACTACGAGACATTTTTCGTTCCATCGATTTGAATCGAGATAAGGCAATAGCCGCCGTATTACCTAATTCTTCCGGTGGTGAAATGAAAGGTAACTTTACTTGAAAATTACCACTCTCCAACTGCAACGTGTGTTGTTGAAAATGAGTTTCAGCGTACTTTTCTTCCGCCGAAAGAACAGGACAAAATTCTGGAACTTCTTCTAGCTGCCAAAACTTTTCTAAATTGACTGATAGGTGGCACTTCAAACGTCTAGGTTGCCTAGTTTGTACTCCGGTAACAAACCAACCTAAACGTGACTCGACTAATTCCAGCTCCGAATCTGGAATCGTGCGACGACCTGGACCAAGTAGCTTGAAAAAATGTTCGGCACCCAATATCATATCAACTTGTATTGGACCAGAACAAACTTGCGAATCAAAATCCAACGATTGTTTTGCTAACCACTCAAGCTGCGAATCGGTCAACTGGATTGGTGATAACGTTGATGCAACGTGATTGAGGACAGGCGCTTCAATAAATAACTCAAAATTTGAATATAATGAACGAACATGGCATTGCACGTATTTGTTAGTTGTAGTGACTGATCCTGCAACGCCAGATATCGAAAAATTTTTCTCAATCGTACGCAGATTGAGTATACGTTGCACGTGAGCGGATACATAGTCGCTATCACTTCCGCAGTCGAGCATTACACAAACACGATGCGAATCGCCGGTGGAATTACACACAAGTGCGAAACATACAGGTAAAACAGCAGCCTTGATCGATGTAGCGAAATGTGAATTCAACGATGATGGTTTTCCATTGGCGGCGGTGATTGGGGGTTTTGAGCTGTTATCGTTGTTAGTATGCGATGTACTGGTTACTTGGTTGTCGATATGTCGATGAAGTAGACTGTGGTGTTTATTTGAGCAGATTTTACAGCGCGACGTCGAATTACACTTGGCGGCAATATGGCCTTGACGTAAACAATTGGAACAAAGACGTAATTCGCGTACCTTTTCGTAACGTTGATCGACACTCAGTTGCTTGAATGAATTACAATAACACAGCAAATGAGACTGAGTACACAATAAACAACTCGTACTAGGTTTCACAGCACCCGACTCTGTACCTTGATTCCGAGACTGGTTTGAAT
>FIZV01008238.1:0-10047 GCA_900050545.1 Trionymus perrisii | reverse complement strand
AGAACACGAATATGAACTTATTTGGTGACTGGAAACCTTCGGAAGATAAGTACCCTATATGCAATATGAATTTTTGATAAAACAAAAAAAAAGAATTTGAAGAGTTTGCTTTTAAATAAATTTAGAAACTGCCCTTCAAAAAAATAACAATATCATTTTATCATGTGATTCGGACCAAAATTTAAAAAATGATTTTTACAACACTATTTTTGAAAAAATCCATTAAGAAATCTTTATACATTTGAACTGCACAGTATTTTTTTGTTAATTTCTATAGATTGTAGATAAAAAAAGGTCTCAGTCCCCTCCCCTCATTGCGAATACTTAGAGAACGATATGTAGGATTTTTGAAATTTTCCCAACAGAATTTACAAAATACTGAAATCAAAAGTAAGTACGTATCTGAATAATTTTACAAAATTCTCTCTTCGATAGTGATAAAACCGATTAATTAATGGCAGAAAACCGCGATAAAATAGGTAATTAGCGAAAAATTGTCGATGCATCACCGATAACGGTAATAACCAATGATAAAATTTGCACGATAACTTAAGCACACTCATTTTGTACCGTTGTGCCGTTGTTCCCATTGTACTCAGCTCATTACAGTAGTGTTTCAATGTCGCGACCTAATCTGTTCGCAAAACGTGAAGTCAATGGTTCAGTTTTTTATTTTTAAATCCGAAGTTCCGAACACATTTTCGGTTCATTTTTTATTTCTTATCAACGTATGTATCTCTCATTTTCTTTCTCTGTAGTCGGCACTCGGCAGTCGCGCTGTAGTGCTGTAGTAACGACCGTAAATTAATTTCAATTTACGAAACAAACGCGTCGATTCACCGAGTAGTGGTAATTTCTTCCATTTAGAACAGTGTAGTCGTTATGTAATTAATATAATCGCGACATATTAAACGTGAACATCAGTGTCGCAACATTGTCTGCTCGTAAAAGTCATAGCGGCATATTTTTAGAAAATTTTTCAGTCGATACAGTTTTCAGTACGTTTTCTATTCGTTATCAGTTAACTTGTAGTGATAAGCGGTAGTAAATTTACTTCCTTTCGCATTAGAATTAACCTCATGGAAAGACTTTTTTATAAAAAAAGACAGTCTACGTGGTTATGCAATTAACGGTAACGAACTTATTACCACAACAGAGAAAGAGAAATACCAATACCACAAGGCAAAACCTGTTAATGAATTTGGTCCGTCGAGTTTGCGTCGATCCGTCGAAGTCGTTTTATACCGATTTTTTGTCAGGCGTACCAGTTTCAATTATTGTGTTCGCGAGTGCGTGAAATTTGTGTTTCCATGTGAAGTGTTTGAAGTCGAGTCGAATAAGTGAGGAAAGGAATCTCAATAATTATAATTTGGAGCAGTACTACAACTTACAGGTAATATTAACGTTAATATTCAATTAATTCGTCACTATTCTGTAATATTGCTTTTTATCATTTAGTTATAACGACGCCATGGTCGAGCAAGTGATAACCGAAACCAAGATGAACTCGCCGCCGGAAAATGGCAAAGATATTTGCGATATGGTGGATCTATCTAAACTAAAGGATTTAGAAGAGAGTAAACGAATTTGCGATGAATACAATGCTACTCTTAATCAGCCATTCTACAAAAGAAATGATATGCAATGGGCAAATATGATAGTTTTAGTCTTATTACACGCCGGGGCTCTTTATGGATTTCTTACGTTTCCTTACTTAGATAAGAAATTGACCTTCGCCTGGGGTAAGTGTTCTATTCACAGATTCTCTAAGAAGAACTGTGCACTCGTGTTCTTAAATACGTATTTGAATCTATCGCGGAATTGGGCGTACAGTTTTTCTGTGTAAAAATCTTCACAAGAAAACCGGTTTCTTGGAAAATTTTTTACTTATTTCACAAAAAACTACAAATCCGAAGCCGGACAACGTGTTTTTTGTTACTGTACTATGATAAGGACACAGTTGATTATAAACTTCGTTGGTTGAGCGGTTAGCGTGTTTTCACGTGGCGCTAGGAGTATCGAGATCGATCCCGGTCGGAGCCTATTTTTTTATTTTTTTTTTGCTATTTAATATTTTTTACGAATCACTGACACTTCAGTATCGTTTTATTAATTGTTCAAATGTATTCCCAACGAATTATTGGAGAAAAAAATATGAAAAATTAACTACTTGCGTTAGAATCTTCAGATGCCGGTCTTATTGTTTGTTCTTTTTCTGAACTTAAACGCAAAAATCATGCAGTAGAATTAATGAGCAAATCGAGTGCATAGTAATCAATTCCTCTCTGCGTTGTCTAAATTTTGATTTTAAACTACTTTTATAATTAAATTTTTCTTCCTTTCAGGATGGCTTTTGGCAGTGATAGCTAATTTTGGAGTAGCCGGTGGTGTACACAGATTATGGTCTCATCGTGCATATAAAGCGAAGTTACCACTTAGAATTATCCTTATGATGTGTTATTTAGTTTCTGGACAGGTATTTTTGAAAATATTTTAATGTTATGTACGTGATGGTGTACTAATTTGATGTTATTTTTTGCAAAACACATTCAAAGATGTGTACGTGAATTGATTTTGATGCGTTTATATAGAAAAATATTTTTCAAATTGCGTGTACAATTATGAATTAATTTCGGATTGTTCTCATTAGTATTCAGCCATGTGTTGGATCAAAGATCACAGAGTCCATCACAAATTTTCTGAGACTGATGCGGATCCAGTTAATTCGAAGCGAGGATTTTGGTTTTGTCATTGTGGCTGGTTGACAATGAAAAGGCATCCAGAAGTGCTCAGACGGTGGCGTCAAATTGATTTTAGTGATTGTTGGAACGATCCTGTGATAAAATATGAAGAAAAGTACGCCCAATTTAGATTCATTTTTTTGAATCGCATTAATCACATTTTATGAACTTTTGCGATTTTTTTAAATCCCAGATTCTTCTTCATATGGAAGCCACTTTTCGCTTTTATTATACCAGTCATAGTTCCAGTTTATTTTTGGAATGAAACGTGGTATTGGGCAATTTTATCTCAAGGTTTTATGCGTTACGCTTATTCATTGAATTGCACATGGAGTATCAATAGTTTTGCTCATATGTTCGGAGGACGTCCGTATAACAAGTGAGTAAAACGTTCCTTTTTTCATTTCTGGAAAATGATGAACACTATTCCTCATTTGCTTATGCTAAACAAATGGTTTATTCGTTATTTTGCATTAAAAATTATTTTATTCCTAGGTCAATTGCACCCGCCGAGAACTTTTTGATGTCACTAATGACCGGAGGCGAAGGCTGGCACAACTATCACCATGTTTTCCCTTGGGATTATAAAACTGCCGAGCTGGGCCATTACGTAACCGGTGTGAATCTCACTTTATTCTTAATCGACATGTTCGCGAAAATTGGTTGGGCCTATGATTTGAAACAGCCTTCCGAGGATCTAGTGAAATCAGTAATTAATAATCATGGTGATGGTACGCATCCAATGCACGAAGTTAGTCCTCCAGAAGATAAAACCAAATAAAAGAAGTAATGCTAAAAATTTTACGATTAGGATTGTTGCTATTTGTTTATGGAAAATGTATGTAATGATGAGTAAAATTTTTGCAGAGATGATTAAAAATTCAAATATTTTTTGATCTTAAAAAAATTTTATAACGAATTTTATCCTCTCTTTGCATATGAAATTTTTTGTAGTCATACTATTCTTTCATTTTCATTTAATTTTTTATCCCAAGTATTTCAAGAGTTTATTGGTAGAGACGCCAACGAAGAAAAAAGCTTTTAAATAACAATGAACTCGACTATATTTTAAGTTGAAATTAGGTTACATTTCAAAAAGGAACAATTTTAAACCATTTTCCACTCGCCCTGGACATTTATCATATTACGTTATTTTTAAAGAGACTTTTATCTCAATTTAAGTATCAATTAGTTGTATTGAGAACCTTTCACAAAGCCCTTTTTTTGTTACTCGTTTCACAAAAGCATTTTAAGATTCCGTTTGCGATAAAACTCTTTGTTTATTCGAGCAAAACGTGAAATTTAAAATTAATCGCGTCTTATTTAGGGGTTTTAGAAAAACGAAAAAAAAAAAAAACTCGGGCCTGCCATCCCTTTCAAAGGTACTGATGTTTATTTTAATGCATCTGTGTTACGTATACGAACTGAGCCCTTTTTAATCGCGATTAAATATTTTGTAAAAACCAAAGAGTATAAAACAATGTCCGTAGACTAAACTAGTCTTTTTTGTTAAAGGGGTTGGAAGGGGATCAGATAAGAACGACTATCTGTGTTTTAATAAGATTTTATCTGCAATTTCATATTTTATCTTTAGTAATTTTTTTTAAATTTCAATTTTTTTAGGACTTTTTTTTGTAAATAGGTGATTGATTTTTTTTTTTTTTTCATTTTTACTCTATTAGTTAAGATAATCTACAATTGACGTCATAAAAAAATGATAAAATATAAGAAATGTTGTACATTCGATAAGATAAAAAAATATCGCAAAACAAAAAATTTTAAAATGCTTTTCAAGTACCTATTGTGTTGGTTGGTAACGTACACACTACACAGTGAAAACTGGCGACAAAGAAATAGCGCATTTTCAAAAGTTCCATTTCCTTTGCAACTTTTGCGAGTATTTTTCTCTCTTTTTGATTCTATTTATTTTCCTTTTCTGCGGAATATTGTTTATCCTTTTATCTTAGTCAGATATCCGGCACTCTGCTCTTTATCAACTCTATTTTCCCGTCACTTCCTTTATTTTCCGCGAACATTTCCTCTTCAACCGCTTAATGCTGTTACAAACGTGCCACATTAACAGTTTATTTCTATTGCTTTTATTACGCACATCAACTGCTTAGTATATACGTTATTCTTTTTCTTCTTTTCTATTTTTTTTTTTTTTTTGAAAAATTTTAATCATGATACTTCATTAAAGAACATTGACAATAATTTTGGAGTGTTATATGTTTTATTGTAATACGGTGCTGTGCTTCGTTTTTATCATTTTTTGTCATTACGAGCGTCACTTTTTACTCTTGAAAGTTGAAAAGCGTTAGCTCGTTTTACGACTAAAAATGGAAAAAAATTCATCCTTCTATGGATCCCACGTACACACGACGCGACGTAAATTGAATGATATCCGATGATTCATGTGACCACGATGAAAAAATCCTCGTAACTTGCGGAGCATTTTTTACAATGGAAATTCGCTTAGCGTAACCAAATAAAGTCGCACTTAACAAATGAAAAATTATCAATGGGTCGCATTCGTCGCTGATGGAGGGAGAAGAAAAGCTAAAAATGGTGATAAAAATATAAAATATGAAAGCGGTTTTTGTAGGTTTATTAAGAACAATATGAATGGATGCGAAACACGGGTTTGCTATAAAATGTCAACTCTATAATAGTGTCATGGGTTTGGAAAGGAGGCAGCTATATCCTATTAGCCCATTAACAACTTCGCTTACCATAGGCGTTGACATTCGTGCTGTTTTAAGGGATTACCAAAATTTTGCCCTCGTTGAAAAAATTCAACAGGGATGATGTTACAGATTTTGTGATATTTTTCGAAAAAATGTGATTAAAATTTTTTTCAAGTATTTCTAAAATAATTGAAAGGCAGCTTCCTTCGTATCAATTTCCAGTCCAGATTTTCCACCCTTTTTAAAGTGTAGAGGGGACCGAAGATGTTCCTGGTAGTTCAGTGGTGAATGGAAAAAGAAATGTACACGCAGTCGAAAGGTTAAAAAGATTTTATGATCGATTTGTAATCTTGAACGTATGAGCTAGGGTTTCATTTTTTAAAGGCTTCTTTTTACCGAGGGTCCATCCCTTTTCCGAAAAAGCTCCCTGCCTCTCTACATAGGTGTCCAATTGAAAAAATTTTCCAACAAAAGTTGTAGATTCAGACCTTTAAAATAATTTTGGTCATTACATAAATTTCGAATGGACCCTCTTCCCCTCTAATTATGCATAATACGTTGAAAAAGTTATCCTAGAACTGTAATTTTATATCTTGTAGAACTTTACAGTCACCTCTATACTACTTTGGCTTGCAGTACAGCCAAGAGAGAGAAATGAGGTAATGTCAACAGTGGATTTGATTGTAATTTGATTACACCAACTCGATATAACAATAAATGGGTAATCCATTTTTTAAAGCTCGCCCTTTTTATGCATGTACCTCCTTTTTTTGGAAGCTCCTCATATCTGTTCTCAAGGCCTCAGTTGGAAATATTTTGAATAAAAGTTGTAGATTGAGATCCTTGGAATAATTTTGGTTATTGCAAAAATTTCGATCGAACCTCCGCCCCCTCCAATTTTGCAAAATACATAGGATAATCGTCTGATGATACAGAATGACCTGGTGACAAAAACTTTTTGAGATTTGGATAGAACAGAGTCCCACAAACAAAAAACTTAATAATACACATGGTGCCTATCTCGATTTTGAAGGTGCAGTGTTTTTCAAAAATTTCAAAATTTCTCGAAGAAAAAACATGAAACAGATGTAACGACTTGAGATGGGGAACAAAACCAGCTACGTAGCTATGAAAATCAAGTTTGAAGTTCTCTATCGCCTTCATTTTCAAAGACACAAATTTTTCTCATAACTTGTTTTTTCTCCCAAAAAGTCACACCGGTTTCATTATTATTTTGACGGAATTTTGCATTTTCATGTATTTTTTAGTGTTCCTCTAAAAAAAGTCTAAACATGTACCTAGTACTTTTGACTAGAATTTTTTGTTGCTGTAACGTCTTCAATTTCAATGATAGGCATCCCAATGAGATTACATTTTCTTTTGCGTTTTTGAAGTATTATCCATTGATAGGATCTTTTTTTTTGAATGCAGTTTTGCCAATCAACTTTACCAAAAAATTTCAATCTTCAAACCTCTGTATCGCCTTCATTCATAAAGATATGCATTATGTGTACATGAATTTTTTTGTTAGTTGGACTCCGCTTTATCTGTACAGGGCATTTCATAGGTGATGTAGTTCCTTCCACGAGGTGAATAGGCAACCCAAGGATCAAAAAATATTGTACCTAGACATGGTGCCTGTCTTGAAAATTGAAGGGGCAAGTGCCTGGAAATTTTTTTATTCCTGACATTTTTTGCCTACCTTCGAAAACGAAGGCGTTAAGTACCTTACCTATAATGTCTCAAACATAGAAATACCAATTTTCAAAATTTTATTGCGGCTTCATTTTTAAAGTTGGCTGAAAAACGTCGAGAATAAAACGAGTTCATTTTCATTTCTTGGAACCTATCCGTATGTCCGACCAAAAATTAATCTTTCTAAATTTTATTTCATTTTGCCCCATGTGTATACTTCATTTTTTGTTTGTTTTGGGTTTCTTATTCACCTCGTGGAAGGAACTACATCAGCTGTGTACGTGAAATTCGTCTTGTATCTTGAAAAGTACCATTCCCGGGCCACCCTGTATATATTATGCAAAATGGGAGGGGAAGGAGGGGTTCAATCGAAATTTTTGTAATAACTAAAATTATTTTGTGTATCTCAATCTCCAATTTTTGTTTGGAAATTTTTTCAATTAACGCCTTGAATACAAAAATAGGGAGCTTTTTGGAATGACAGGTGGACCCTCGGAAGAGGAGGATTTAAAAAAACTGAACTCTTGCTCATTTTTTAAATTATAAAATGTATTTTTCAACTTTCAATCTCACTGAACTTAAAACAGTGAATACAGAGTTTAACTGATACAAATTTTTCTAAAGAGGTTACCCCCTCCCCCCTCTGTAAGAATCAACATAATTTACTTTCCAAGAGAATTTGTTTTCAGAAAAAAAATTATATGTACAATTTTTTCCGGCGAAAATTTTCTTTCCTTGTGAAGGGTTTTCTCACAAAATCAAGAGGTTTCCTCTTTAAATTGATTTTTCCTTCCAGAATTTTTTTAAAAAGGATTTTATCAGAGAGAATAATTTTTTTACATGATCCAAGTTTCCAAGAGAATGTATTTTAAAGAAAATGTACGAAAGTTTTCTGGAGGAATTTTTTTCCAATCTGATTTTGTTTTCAGAAAGAATTCTCGAGTACTCTTATTAAAAGAATAGTAAATTTAACACGCTCTAACTTAAATTTGAGCAATTTTTTGCCGGGTATAAATTTACTAGAAAATTTCTTGAGAACCAATGACCTTTATTCGAATGTTGCACGCAACGTTACACGATGATTAATGAACGTTAAGTATGTTCATTCTTCGTTTATTACCATCTACAATATACTCCGTTTTATAGGTATAAAATTCCAAATTATGTTCCCACCTTCTCCCGCCGTATTTTCGTATTAATTAATTAAATCGTTGAAAAACTTTGAAAATGACACTTTCTTAATGTAAATTTTAATTAAGCTACGGAGTTCTCGGTAGTGAAAATTATAATAATCAACCCTTTTCGGGGGTTTCCTTTTTTGCCAGAGAGGCATTATTAAAGGACGACGTGACGGGAAATGTTTCAACACTTTTATCAAAAAGTTCTTCTATACCGTATTTTCTCGAAATTATTCGCGTAAAAGTTACCACCAACGAATATTAATTACATTTAGCCAGGCGAAAACTTGTATTAATTTTCCTTTTACATTTATTTTTCCTTTTAAAAGGAATATTTAATCAAATTATTAAAGGAAAAAGTACACAGATTAGAACACCGAGAGTTTTCCCAACGATTCATGAGATTAATTTTTTTTGAAAATTAACACCGCGAAAGTAACCCGCGTATTTATAATGACGAGAAAAAGTTTCCATAATAAGAATGATTTATTTGGAATACAAATGCGATGCTGTTGGTTTATATACTCGTTGGTAGGTGTAACCACCTCGGTCGTCAATTTTAACCCTTTTCAAAGTCGATACCACGTACCTCTACCTACATGTAACTACTATGGAGGTTCTTTCGAACGAGGCAGCCATCCCATCGTGTTAGATCACCTATAATGTGTATACGAGTGAATTTGAACTGCTTAAAAAAAAACACGATCATCACAAATATTTATCACCACGATGTGTTCGTTTTAACGTATATACCACTTTTCTTTTACAATTCATCGGTTAAATTAAAAATGAAAACCTTATCAAAGTAATAACTTCCGTTTTTGATTTATTCTGTTTTTATTTCCTGTCACGTGTCCAGTTAAAGGAACGTTTACTAATATCAAATTCAGGCTGAAAAGCACTCATGCGAACCTCCTTTTTATCGAAAATATCACAACAAAAGCCCTTCTTGTGTCAATCCGTATGAATTCTAAATCCCCGTAAAAACATTGACCGCAAACGTTTTCCACCGATGACGGTTAATCGGGAATTCTGCCTGGACTTTTTTCTTCCTTTTTTAATTTTTTATACTTATTAGCTTTCTGCACGGATAATTTACCAGTAGTTTAACGAACCGTTTCCATTTTGGTTGTTCGGCTATTTTCAGATGTGAATGACGTCCAAAATCATCGGTTTCCGGCTACTGTCGTTTTTTCAAACGTAAATGTATGTAACTGACTGAGATTAGTATTTTAATAATGTAACTATGCCAACGAGTGAATTGGCTTAAAAATTACATTAAAATGTAATTAGAGTGTTCCGTTTACGTCAGTTTTCAAGATTCAACAGATCAAGGCAATGGAATATTTTTTTTATTACATATAAATTATAAATTACCTATCCACTTTTCGTTCAATTTTATTCCTATGAGTCGAATATCTTGCCGAAGTCGTCGTTTAGGTGATTTGAAATGAAATGCGATTATTTTCAACCAAAATATCCGACAAATGGGGAAGATGGGTCTTCGGTATTAGCACCCAAGTACTTATTATTTTTTTCATCCTTCGAGAGGATTTTCTTAATTATAATAAATTTTACTGAATTTTCGAAATACGTATTACTTTGTGTACTCGTAATTTAGCGGTCAAAATTTTTGCAAAATTAATTTTGCCGTTTTTTTTTCAATTACCTATTCATTTAAAAGCAAATTTTTTGGAGTAGGTATAATTTTTTAAAGTAGATTTTTTAAAAATTTTGTTTAAAAAT
>FIZV01008216.1:0-10563 GCA_900050545.1 Trionymus perrisii | reverse complement strand
AGTCAATTCAAAAAAATTTGGGGCCTTTTTTTTTTAAAAAAAAAAAAAAAAAAAAAAAAAATGGAAAAATAATTTATAAGTTTCTAAACGGTTTCCTCTACAGTTTTCAAAAACGTATCTTTATTGTTTTCGATCTGTTTCATCAAACATTTTTTTAAAGTTGTTTTATTATCGTAAAAAAAGAAAAGAAAGAAAAACACATGCACATTGCACAATAACAGATCTACCCTACCTATATAATTATTTAGGTATGCTACTTATTCAACATTCCGTATTAAATAAGTTGATTGAGTTGCCTAAATAGTGTTCGCAGGCAAAAATGAGCAATAATGTAGGCATACTATATTTTAAAAATTAAAAATTGATTTCACAACTTTTCAAACCATTTTTTAAATTTGTTTTTAATCCTTTGAAAAAATTATTAAAAATTTTAAAAATGGGTAAAAATTGAAAACTTGTTTACTTACTTATTTTTAAAAGCAAAATTGTAAAAAAACTTACCTATTGTGAAAGAATTTTTTGACAAAACTTTTTAATTTTTTTTTTTTTTTATTTTAATAGTTTTTTAATTTTTTTTTTTTTTTTTTTTTTTTTTTTTTTTTATAAAGAATTGTTTTTGAAAAAACTTTAAAAAAAAATAAATTCTTGATTTCTTTTTTTTTTTTTTTTTTTTCATTAGTCGAGATTTTATTAAAAATGAGTTACTTCGTGTTTTCTCAAAATTCATGTGCAGCATTTCAAAAAAATTAGAATTTCGCTCGATTTGCCAAAATTCCTGATCAAAATTAGGAAATTTCTTTGGTAGTAATTTCGGGAGTTCCTACTTTTTTGCGGGGGAAGGGGGAGGCAATTCTGGCTTAGGATTTTTTTAAATTTTTTCCCAAAACAAAAAAAATTGCTAAAAACTTGAAATTTTTAAGAAATATGTAGATAATTAAAAATTTTTGTGGAAATTAAAGCCCAGAATATCCGTTATTCTACGTTAAATCTGAATAAAAAATTCCTTCAAACTTTATTCAAAAAAAATTTCTCAAAGTTGCTTTAAAAATTATTTCTTGTTTTTTTTTCCTTTTTTTTTAATTCATGCTCGATTTTATATTGATTTTTTTTCAACTAATTAAAAAAAAAAAATCATTCAAAAATTTGTAAGAATTTAATTTTGAATTTTATTGAAAAATTAATTTAAAAATAAACTAAATCAAAATTTCAATTTTTTAAAAATTCAAAATTTTTACTTTCAATTTTTTCATTTAGAATTTATGAAAAAATTTTGTTTGAATTTTTTTGCTGAAAATTTTTTTGTAGGTTCTGTTAATTTTTATCAATTTTTTTTTCCTCTAGAAAAGTCAAACTTTCATACTTATTTTTATCATTTCAATTCGTCCTATGAAAAAAATTCGACTTTCTCCGCTAAAACCAAAATTATTATTTACTCAAGTCGATTACAGGTACGTTCTACGTTCATAAATAAACAATTTCAGCGCATCATCGTTTCATCAAGTGCCAAACCTGGTGAACGCGTCACCACAATCGAAAATAATCACTTCGCGATTAGATTACACATCACGATGAGCAGCCACCGTGATTCATACACGTACGAAACCGTACCCTAGCATCGAAAAGCACAATTTGCGCTGGTTAAATTCATTCAATTCACGTAATGCTAAATGCACGCTAAAAAAATACTTGCCTGTGATGGCACGGAGACCCAAGAAACTCGGCTCCCCATAAATCGTGGCAATCTCCACCTGGCGATTGACGTTTTTCACAATTCACAGACATATTAATCTTAACACGATTCAGTTCTCGTTACAAAATTAGTCAATTTTTCAAAAATTCGCGACCGAAGCTAAAACTGCACAATTGAAATTATATAACTACGAGCTTATAATGCGACTTGTTTGAAGAATTGGCAGTGGCACGTGGCTGGAGTCAAGGAGAACAATAGGAAGCGGTGACATGGAGGGAAAAATTCATACTGTCATCGTTGCAACCTACCTACGTGGACAATGTTATTTCGCCTTTCCTTTATTACAGGATTACCAATTCTCGTAACCTACACTGCACTCGAAGAATAGGTAAAAATTGCACATAAAATCGTACATTAGCTGTCTTACGATTACGCGTACTTGACACACAGGAAACGTAGCTAAGTACGACGTTCAAGGCTAAATTCGCAGATTATTCGCAATTAAGGCTTGTAACTTAAATGAAAGGAATCGTTGACAGAAGGCGAGACTCGTGTCGTCATATCGAGGTACTTTTCTTCAACACGACTCCAGAATGACCGAAATTCGTAATTCGATTACAAAGTAAATAAAAAGGTTCAAAGAAAAATACTACGAGTATGGTATCAACGTACGAGCCCAGTATCTACATAAATGGTCATCATCACTCAAAACGTGGGATGCTCTGCGTACGCAACGCTATCAAAATTCGACGGCCAGCATGATGCAAGCTAAACTAGTTTACACTTTACTACGACAATATAAAACGGAAAATTGGACGTAAAATCGAGTAAAACCGGTCAAAACCGTCAAAAAATTTCCATTCATCGACAAGAGGCAGATTTTTATCTAATCAACGGACGCACGAATATGAAGTCGACCTTATTTTACAAACCTCTAAAATATAGAAAATCGAAATCCAAATACAAGAAAGTCGTTTATTACCAAAGTTTGAAATTTTATTGATTTACAGAACTAATTAGGTACTTAAATACGTTCACGGTTAAATGGAAAGAAATTCTAGTACATTGACTTGAAGCATTTCATACTCGTACATAGGTACTCTAATACCCACCATGTCTCTAAAGTCTTTTCGACATTTCACAGTTATTTTCTATTTTACTCGAGACTTAGAATTAATATACGAATATTAATAAAAATTCTTTGTCGGTTTCTACTTCTACTCTAGGCTCTTACTCGCGTATGTAGACTTTTTATTCTTATTTAATGCACTGTAAATGATGTTATATGACCTAGCGGTTCCAGTACATTCTGCAGATTAACTCGAAAAGCAAACAGTATTAATATTTCAACTTCCCAACTATGGTAAAAGTGGGTCGCTATAGAATTACTTTTTTTTTCGTACGTTTTGAAGAACTTGCACTCTTCTTTAGAATCGAATAAATCGTGATTGGTATGCGAATGCTAGTAGTAGAAGAAGGGGGAGGGGTAGCCGGTTTCTAACAATAACTCGAATCAGATTCTCAATTTTCGCATTTTTTCTTTAAAAAAAATATATCCGCAGTTACTCAAAAATAATCAATTTGGATTAAAAAAATCTCAAAAATAATTACCTACTGTTTTCAAAATTCAAAGCATTAAAAAATTGAAATTAATCAATTCTCAAAAATGATAGATATATTTTTTCAAAGTACTTTGGAGTCAATTTTAAAGAAAATCATAATTTCTTTTAGAAAATTATTAATTTAAGAAAAATAAAAAATTCATTTCATGTGTTTTTGAAATATTAAAAAAAAAAATCATGCATTAATTTCGTTTAGTAAATAAGAATCAACTTTTCGCAAAAACTATAAATTTAAAAAAATTCTATTTGAAAAAAAAATTTTGAATTATCAAGTTTTAAGAAATCGTCAATATGAAAAAAAACTTTCATTTTTTCAGAAATTATAAATTTTCTACTATTTTCAAAAAAGCCTATCAGTTCTTGAAAAATAGATTTTCAAAAAGTCAAAAATTATCATTTTTTAATAATTAAATGATTACATTAAAAAAAATTAAATCCCTAATTTTTCTGAAAAATTATCTAATTTGTGAAAATTACAATTGCACAAAAGGTAAGAAATTACAAATTTTTCAGAATAAGTACCCATATAACTTTTTAAAATTATTAATTCTCTGAAAAACTATCAAAAACAATTAAAAAATTAAATTTGAAAAAAATTGAGTCATCATTTTCTTAGAAATTGGCAATAATTTTTGAAAATTCATTAAAAAAAAAATCAGTATTAATGAATTTTTAAAAATTGCATTAAAACAAAAAATAAAAAACAAACAAACAGACAAACAATCACGAATATTTTAGAAAACATAATTTTTTTCAAGTATTAATCTATTAATGTTTCATTAATTTTTCAGAAATCATGACTTGAAAAAAAAAATTGGAGAACCACTAATTTTTTGATAAGTTATCAATTTTGAAATACTAAATTTGAAAAAATTAAAACATGAATTTTTTAGAATTTTAATTTTATTGCAGCATAAGTTTTTTTGAAAAAAATCATCAAATTTTTGATAGGCCTAAGCAATTACTAGAAAAAATCGATTTTTTTTTTAAATTATCACTGTTTCAAATTTGCATTTGAATAAGAAAAAATTAAAAAGTATCAAATTTTTATAAAACAAATATTTTTCAAGGTCAATTTTTTAGAAATCAACATTCTTTACAAAATTTATAAATTTCTTGAAAAACTATTAATTTTTAAAAATCAAATTGAAAAAAATGAAAAAGTATGATTTTTTTTGGAAATTTCAATTTTCTCAAAGCATAAGTTTTTTTTTGAAAAATCATCAATTTTTGTTAAATTATTATTTTTGAAAAATCATCAATTCTTGATAAATTATCATTTTAAAAAATCAATTCTTGGAAAAACTATAAATTTTTTAAAATTGCATTTGAACAAAAAAAAAGAGGAAGAAGAAGAAGAAGAAGAAGAAGAAGAAGGAAATCTAAAAATAAACAATTTTTTGTCAATTTATTGAAAGTCATAATATTTCTCAAATAGGTACCTATAAATTTTTGAAAAAAAAACCATCCAATTTTTTAAAATATAGGTACCTAATTTTTTAAACTTAATTTTTTTAGAAATCATAATTATTTAAGAAACAAATCAATTTTTTGTCAAATTAAAAATTTTTCAATGTTGAATTTGACAAAATCCGATCTTCACAAGTATGGATTATTATAAATTTTTATTTTTTAAAAGCATCAATTTTTGTTACATTATTACTTACTACAAAAAAAAATGATCAATTTTTCAAAATTGCATTTCAACAAAAAAAAAAAAAAAAAAAATTATCAAATTTAAAAAAAAAACAAGTTTTTTAAAGCGTCTATTTTTTCATGATTCGTGGATTTTTTAGAAATCATAACTTTTAAAAATATCAATTTTTTGAAGAATCTTGCCAATTTTTGAAAAAAAAAATATGTATATAGGTAAGTATATATTTTTTTTTGAAAACACCCATCAATGTGTTTTTTAGATTTTTTTTAAAACATAAATTTTTCAAAAAATCTACAACTTTTAATACAATATTATTGTTTTAAAAAATATCAATTTTTAAAAATTAAATTTGAACAAAAAAAAGAGGAAGAAGAAGAAGAAGAAGAAGAAGAAGAAGAAGAAGAAGAAGAAAATCTAAAAATAAACAATTTTTTGTCAATTTATTGAAAGTCATAATATTTCTCAAATAGGTACCTATAAATTTTTGAAAAATCATCAATTAAAAAAGAAGAATTTATAAAAAATTATGATATTTCAGAAAATTTAAAATTCACCGCAATCTTTAAAAAAAATCAGAATTACCGATTTTAATATTTGAAAAATCATAAATTTTCCAAAAATCAAAATGAAAATCATAATTTATATGTACCTAATTACCTATATGAAAAAAGGCGGTCCCAAGCCTGTCGAAATTAATCGACCGAAGATCTGCTTTCATTTCTTTCATCAATTTTTCAAACATCATCTAACAAGAAACCCCCTTCATTTCCTCTCCTCTCCTCATGTCAATCTCTCGTTACGATTTCAAGTCAATTGAAGCAATCAATGGATCAATTTATCGCCGGATGGAAACCTTAGAAGATAACGAAGCAGCCGTACACATTAGAAATCTCATCGGTATAAGTACTTCATATTTCATATCGACCACAAACCGCATACATACGAGAACGTCAATCAGCCTACTGATGGGTTTGAATTATTTAAGCTCGATTAATTTAGTAAACTCCTATCGTCCATATTTCAATTCGAGAGTGGCGAACAAAAATGGAAAAAATAAAAGGATTTAAAACATTTAATATTTTTTACTCGATTTAAAAAAAAAAAAATGTTTTCTAAAATGTTGGTAAGACCATGTACTTGTACGTATAAGTGCTATATAGATAACTTTCCTGATGTTTCGTGATGCAGAAGACCATATACATACTATCGCGAAGATGAAAACAAAACGCATAAACACGAATCGAAGAGTCTCCTTGAACCCACATACATTTTGCACGTAAACGATCCAGGTAGGTAAATCGAATACGTTACATAATGAACTAGACAGCTAACCTCATTATATGTTAAAAATTGCAAACGGAAAAAGCATTGAGAATGAGATTCGATTTACATTACAAGACATAAAGATCTTTGCCAATGAAAGTGATACCCGGTAAAATGTCATCTGCGAAGCTGCCACTTTTACAACCTCTTCGACGTTTAATTGATTCTCGAAAACGAATGTAAAAAAGAAAGGAAAAGCGAGCAGCCTCGCGAGATGAAATTGTTTTCCCGCTTATCATCATTGAATCGTCGTTAATCAACGAGTTAGTCGTTTCCCTCTTCGAATGAGATTTTAATCAAACTGTAATTTAATCGCGTTTATACGAGTACTTCACGGTTAAAAAAAAAAAAATGCTCAACGAGATGACACGGAATAATAAAATTTCCATATTTTAATTCCAGGTTCGATTAAATTGACCCATAAGTCGTATAAATATCTTCATAATTCTAGAAATATTTTCTTAATTAACAGGCCTACCTCCTTATTCTAGCCAATTATTAAAAACAACGTCGTAAAATCGCGAGTACTCGAGATAGACTTGGTATAAAAAATAATCGCTTTTTGAAATCCGAATACCTAAAAGACTAATGTGAATTTTGTTCATTGGCCAAGCAAAAATTACCTATTTCCAGAGGTGAAGACTTTTGCTGCACCGTTTTTATAATAAATTACTTCCACGTGGTACATCTTTATTTACGTATACACTTTGATACCCTTACTCGCCTCTAAAAATAGTCTCCTCAGACGACGTTCATTTTTTCGGTTTCCTGTTCAAATTCTACTGGCATTTATACCGTATAATTACATCGTTACCGGACATATTTACGTATTTATGGCGTTACTCTCTCGCATTGGATACTTGGAATGTGCACTCGAGGTACCAACCGGCCGCCAAATCATTAGTGATTCATTACCATCATCAATTAACTCGAAGACAATGAACACGTGCTGAGGTGGGTCATATTTTTTCAATTTTACTTCACACCACAAATGAGACAGAAAATTGGTTAATAAATTGTAAAAAAGGAATCGAAAACATTTTGAGATCTACGACATTCCTCCCCCTTTTCAATCGATCAAAATATTTCAATTTTTGTTAGAAAATCAAATTTTGTATTTTTAATATACATTTTTTTAAATTTTAACTTTGGAAGAAACACAAATTTACGATGAAAAAAAAATTACGTAGGTATTTACTTTTTTGTTGAAACTTGATTTTTGAATTTTCGTAGAAAAATACATTTTTGACCCTTGGTGGAAAAACAAAATTTTCAAATTTTTGTCGAGAAACATATTTAAAAAAATTGTTTGAAACAAAATTTTTGATTTTTTTCGAAAAACAAATTTTTAAAATTTTTGTTAAAACGAATTTTTTGAATATTTTTTCGAAAAACAAATTTTCAAAATTTTTGTATTTTATTTTAAAAACAAATTTTTTTATTTTTTGTTAAAACAAAATTTTCAAATTTTTTTACAAACAACAAATTTTCAATTTTTTTTTGAAAAACAAATTTGTAAATTTATTGTTAAAACTAAATTTTTGATTTTTTTTTCAAAAAACAAATTTTAAAAATTTTTGATTTTTTGAAAAATAATTTTTTTTAATTTTTTGTTGAAGTTAAACAAATTTTTAAAATTTTTGATTTTTTTGAAAAATTAATTTTTTAATTTTTTGTTGAAACTTGACTTTTAAATTTTTTTTGGAAAAACAAATTTTCAAAATTTTTGATTTTTTTTGTTGGAAAACAAATTTGTAAATTTTTGTTAAAACGAAGTTTTTGTTCTTTTTTCAAAAAACTAAAATTTCTCACATTTTGTTGCATAAGAAAATTTTAAAATTTCTGTTGAAATTTTTTTTTAAAAGCTCACTTTTCAAAAACAAATTTCTAAAATTATCTTAATTTTTTTAAAAATTTTGAAATGCAAAATTTTAAAATTTGCATCGAGAAACGTAACTTGAGAACTTCTCTAGAAAAAGGTCAAATTTTTAAACTGAATTCAAAAACAAAAATTGGTTGCTCATCTCGAGTCACTTTCAAGTTACAAGACAGCAATCATTCACCTGCTCCCCACCACTTTACTCACCAACTCATAAAAAACAGGTGATACTAGAAGCCTGCTTCACCAAAGCACACCGATATAAATACACCTCTATTTTATCGAAAAAAAACAATACCAGGAGGAAAATTGCCCTCACATTAAGACATATCGGAATAAAGATCTCTGGAAGGGGAATTTTTCAAACAAGTAGCAAAATAAGAAATTATCACCGGTTAAAAAAACAACATAGGTAAACAAAAGGTAAAAAAAAAATCAAACCAATGATACCACAACGAGATAAAAATTCTTATTATAATCTTCGAATGAGAAGAAGAACGTCTTTAATAAAATAGTTATTTTTATTCGTAAAAAAACCTGCTGGAACGAACAGAACAGAACAGAACAGAACAGCGCCCGATCACAAACCGAAACGAATAGACCACATTTCACAGATTAAACGCGCAGACAAGAAAGCAATGAACGAACCGTGAAAAAAATAATCTGACTGCGGTCGAATTGGAAATAGCGGCTAGAAGACGTGTATTCGACCGCAGATAAGTCACCGGCAGAGGACGGCGAGCCACCGAGTCCCTCGGCACATGACAGGCTGGCCCAGGAGTAGGGTACTATTGTCGTTGCAGTACCTAGTGCATCGACTTAATTACCCAAACCCAAAGAGTACTTGACACGCAGCTGTTTTACTGTCAAGTTCAATTTTTCCGAATTTACGTGGTGCGATGAACTAATAAACCCGAACCGACGTATTTGTCATTTGTGATTCCTCTGAGTATTTGCATTACTCATCGGTCGCTATATTAAGATGAAAAAAACGTATTTCTTCGAAGTGTGAAACATTTACGTATATATAAGTGATATTTCAACTTCGAGTATTTACTTCCACCTTTTTATGTCATGCTATCGATACCAAAGGAAAACTTCTTTGCTAAAGATTTACAAAATTTTGACACCTGTCACCGCGTTATCCTCTTGACGAGAAAATTCCACGTAGCTTTGCATTTTAGTTGAATTATGAAACATAAAAAAAAAAAAAAAAAAGGCATGAATTTGTATTGAAAAAAAAAATTAAAACCAACAACCACAAACATTACCAAAAATCTGGAGGGAATAAAAAATTTTATATAATGACGTTAAAGTAATTTTGGTGAAAATAGCAGGTGTCGAATTTCATCTTGAACCCTGAACCCTCTCCCACAAGTTCAAAAGTCAAAATTTTTCTTAAAAAAAAAAAATTACCTATAGATGAAATTTTCAAATTTAAATGGCTTACAGCAACATCCAGCACAAGCACACCTATTTTTGAAAAATTTTCACATTTACGTCATTTTCAAGGAGAAGGGCTACATTAAAACCTTCCCACTTGTTCGTTTTTTTTTTGTTTTTTGTTTTTTTTTTAACGCCATGTACAGCAATTAATGACTAGTGGCAGTTCGTGTTTTTATTCTCCTAGGAAAAAATTTAAAAATAGGTAGGTATTCTAGGTAATGATTTCAAAAAATTATAAGAATTATTCGTACCCAAGTGTGACATTGTTTTCAGTGTTTTTTTTTTCAAATTCTTCCAATTTTGATAAGAAGTTTATCAAGAATAGGAAAAAAATTGAAAAAAAAAACAGACACGATATTAACTTTTTAATTTTTTTGTAAGATACATAATTATCTAACACTTTTTTTTTTTTTTTGAAATATCACTATAGCTACCTATTTTTTCAAAAATTTCACAAACCTCTCAACTCTCCCTCCGCTCCCCCTTCAAAAAATTCAACGAAATCAAATTTATTACAGACAAAACTCCAAATTATTGTGGGTCTTGAAAAAATTTTGGGGAAGATTTAAAAAAAAAAAAATTAAGCTGATGAAATTTAATCTTCGATAGTCATCACTTTGGTCCTTAATTTCAGTTCCAATCTTCAAATTCTGCATTGGAAATTTAAGAAGTCGTTTAAAGGAAATTCTCAAATTTCAAAAGTGGGGTTGACCTCACCTAATTTGTTTTCAAAATTAAAACCTAATTTTTCAATTCAACCCCTTGTATAATTTTTTTTTATTCAATTCGTCAGTCTCTCCCGAACCTCAAAGGGTTAATATCGTGTTGATACAAACCAAAAATTACTTTATACATTTCAATAGTAACTAATTTTTTTAATTTTTAATTTTTTTTTTTTTTTTTTTAAAATGAAGTAAGTATTTTTTTTAAAGTTTTAATTATTTGA